>VSMD01022941.1:0-14793 GCA_008750895.1 Mirza zaza | reverse complement strand
GGGCTTCTACTGCGCAAATGCTTAGAAATCCTGCTAGGGCTTATTTTATGGGTAGTGCTTATTTTTCAGGGAAACACGATAGTTTCCTGAGTACAGTGTTTTTCTACACGTGACTGTGAAATGAAAAACTGCAATCTGAGACTGATCTAATAGAAACAAAGGCACAAGTTCAAGGGAGACTACAGTTAACCTGCCTGGTGTACAAGTAAGAACGAATCTAAAACACGTAAACTCTAAATGTGAACTTTTAAAAGCAGAACTACTCATTCCTATCTCAGCCCCAAAACCTCCTCTGTCATCCTTAGTGTTTCCCATTTCAGACAGGAAAACAGGATCTACCCAAGCATTTAAATCCCCAAACTATCTATTTCTCTCTCTCAATAACCAACACAAAATAATCCATCCTCGAGTAGCAGCAGACTGGCAGTTGAGTAATTTATTCTAGTGCGGTCTATTTCCAATCTTCACTATTCCAATCCTGCATTGAATTACAACCTCTCTCTCTCCTTCCACTGAATAACCCCTCAAAACCTCCCAGCCTCCACTCTTGCCTGGCCGTAAGCTATTCTCCATAAAGCAGCCAATGTAATCTCTTAAAACGGTATATTAGATAAAATTCTTCCATGTTTAAAACCAATAGATATCATTAGGATTTAAAATAAAATCCAAATACCTCACGACGCACTTTAAGGCGCCATTAAACCTGCCCCAGTCTACGTCTCAAACTTTAATTCTTCTCATTTGGCCTCTTGTTCTGCTTTCTCCATGCTTAACTGAATTCCCTTTATCCTTTGAACACACCAGTCTGACTCTTCTCGCCTTTGCGTTAGCTTTTTCCTTTCCTTAGCTCCCTCCTGTCCTAGATTTTTGAATGTCTGGGTTCTTTTTTTATCATTCAAAGGCAACTTCCTCAAGGAGAACTTCTTGCCCCATTCCATGTAATACAATGTTTCAGAACACATTCTTCTTTTAAAAAAAAAACAAAAAATCTTCAGAACAATGTATGGCTGAAAAAATTTAAAATTATTTACTTTCTTTATTATCACCTACTCCCCTTGCTCTAATATGAAAATTACCTAAGATTGGAAATCGTATCTTTCCTGTTTGTGGCTGAATGTAAGCACACAAAAAGATTCTGATACTATTGGCCAATAGTCAATATTAGTGGAATGAATGAATGAATAAATGATACATTTTTTCCTCAAAGAGTTAGATAAACTACATTTTTTCTGATGAGGTGAAATTTCTAGAATCTATGATAAATTCAGACCTATTGAGGGAAGCTTAATTTAGAGGGAAGACACTGCTAGCTTTAGGAATAATGGGGAAGAAAGAGTAGATTTGTTTTCTTAGGTCTTCCAACATCTGATACAAGAAAGACTAGCAGGCGTTTATTTTAAAGGGGTCAGATTAAATTCCCTGCTAGGGGAATACTCTAAAGCAGGCGTCCTCAAACTATGGCCCTCAGGCCACATGCCGCCCGTCTAGGACATTTATCCAGCCCGCTAGGTATTTTGGCCCCGCTGCCTGTCCTGCTTAGCAGCCGACTCGTCCCGGGCCCACAGTGCGCACTCTCCAACGGTCTGAGGGACAGTGAACTGGCCCCTGTTTAAAAAGTTGGAGGACCCCTGCTCTTAAGCTTAACGTTTACGGTAAGAGAAGAGACCCTACATGGCAAGGAGAGCTAGAATCACTGATTAGAGGGTGAGCTAAATACACATCTCTCCTGTATGTCTGATAGACAAAGATTCAGCTTTCTAATTTGTCATAAGGAGACAATAATCTTTCCTTTCCTCTTTCTAAAGAGAAAATGACAACAAATTCAAGTTAAAGATCTTTTTTTAATTATTTTTTTCAGCATACTATGGGGGTACAAATGTTCAGGTTATGCATGTTGCCCTTGCCCCCTCCCCCCTCGAGTCAGGGCTTCAAGCGTGTCTGTCCATCCCCAGTAGGTGTGCATCTCACTCATTATGTATGTACATACCCCTCCCCTCCCCTCCCCCCACCTGCCCGACACCTGATAAATGTTGTTCCTATATGTCCACTTGGGTGTTGATTAGTTAATACCAGTTAAAGATCGTAATTGCCTTTTATTTGGAATTCTACAATTGGGAAATACCTCATCCTATAAAATAGAGTGAGTGTTCTGGTGAGCTGGGCAGAGGAGGTTGGCTTTGTAGATAGAAAGGGCTGAGCTGAGCAGAACAGAGAACAAAAGAGCAGGTTGGTCCCTTTTCAAAGTACTTTCCTCATCAAGGTTAAACAGTAGATGGGGCTTCCTTATCCTGCAGGCTAGAACTGCCTCCTTTGGGAATTCGGCTGTTGATTTCTTCCTCCCTTGATTTATCGGAAGGTGGGGCAAGGAACTTAGATCCTAAAGACGTGGAACTTTAGCATGAGTGATTTGGTTTGGGTTTGGTCTGTTTGGACCTAATCCAGGAGCCTTGTCCAAATCAATGGCCTCCTGTAAATTTGGGTGAGCACTGCCTATATTCTAGGTAGTTGTGCAGATCAAAGGAATTGACGTGTGAGGATGCCCTTTGAAAAACGAAATCTGTGCCAACAGGAGGCATCACTGTTGTTACACTGGCCACTTACTCTCAGGATCCACATTGTCTCAGTTAAACAATCTGTCTTAAAATGCCTCTCTCCCTGCCTTGTGACATAGAGGCATGTGCAAAAACTCTTACGTTGCTGCTTATGTAGTGACAATACAGACCCCATTGAAATGAAATGGGAGGATTCTGTTGACTTGGTTTAACCCTACGATGGGATCCACAAGTGTGCAGAACACTTACAGCGTGGAAATTTGTGCCAGGAAGTGCAAACAAAGCCCATTTACAGCAATAAGGTAAGTCTACCTTATGACTATTTGGGGACTGTTTAATTATTTTCAAGTTATATCTCCAGCCAAAACTGTATCTAATTTACTAGAATCATTCACACATGTCTACTGGAAAGATTTCTCCATTGCTTTATCCTTCATGCTTCACTGGTGGCTTCCCACTCAGCCTGTTATCACCAAGCATATGTTTGTTCAGGCAACAGCACATCTTCCTATCTCATTTATCAGATTCTCCTCTACCATAAATCTATATTTTTCTTTGTTCGTAGGAATAATAATACCCGATCTTGCATAAAAATAGTTAATAAAATGTGGTCTATGTATACCATGGAGTACTACTCAGCTTTAAGAAACAATGGTGATATAAGAGCACCTCTTGTATATTCCTGGATAGAGCTGGAACCCATTCTACTAAGAGAAGTATCCCAAGAATGGAAAAACAAGCACCACATGTACTCACCAGCAAATCGTTATTAACGGATCAACTCCTAAGCGGACATATAGGAGTAACATTTATTGGGTGTCGGGCAGGTGGGAGGGGGGAGGAGGGGAGGGGTGTATACAAACACAATGAGTGAGATGTGCAACGTTTGGGGGATGGACACGCTTGAAGCTCTGACTCGAGGGGGGAGGGGGGCATGGGCAATGTACGTAACCTTAACATTTGTACTCCCATAATATGCTGAAATAAAAAGAAAATAGTTACTATTGACTGCATGATTGCCAGGTGTCAAGCACTATGCTTAAAAGCTCAACATGCATTAATAATGATGCTCACATTTGTGACAGCCACTATTATACGTGCTTTGCAGATACTAACTCATTTAGTTCTCAGTCAAAGCTTGTGAGGTAGATACAAACTTCCCCAAGTTACAAATGAGAAAATTAAGGTGGGTAGGAGAGGAAAAACAATTTTTTCTCTACCCTTCATAGTGTTTAGGTGGGATGTGGCCTTATAACAAAAGACAGATTAACAAGAGAAAAAGAAATAGAAATTTAATAATATATGTGCTTCACATATATATATGGGAAATACCCAGATAAATGAGTAAATCTAAAAGTGGCTTTGAATTTGGGTTTAAATACAATTTTCCACTGAAATAAAGAAGGGTATGGGGAAGGTTGGTTTTGGGTAGATAGATGCCCAGGAAAAGCAGGGTATAGGGGCAAAGGAGGGCTAAGGGGTAAGTTCCCCTGTGCCATCTGAAGGTTTGCTGAAAAATCAACGTGCAGAATAAAGATTAATAGGAGAAAAGTTAATAGTATTTATTTATTAATAGTATAAATAAATGTATACACATTTATTTAATGTGTATACATAGGAGCTTTAAGAATGAAGACTCAAAGATGCAAGAGACATTGCCCTTTTTCATGCTTAGGTTCAACAAAACAGTGACAGTTGTGTAGAAATATGATTGGACAAAAAGTATATGATCTAATTTGTAGTAGACAGAGTTAGGAAAGCCAGCAATACCTGCCTGTGTAGACGCTTCTTGGCCTCTCTGAGCATGCATGCCTTCCTTTTCTGTGTGGGCAGGATCCTGTCTGGAATGGGGGTCTTGTGACCTACAGTGAAACAATGTAGGCCAGGTAATTTCTTTATGGCCAGTTCTTACACAGATAGAGTGGAGGGAAAGTTAGAGTAACATTTTTATGTTTTATGGGTGAAAGAGGTTCTGGTTTATAGAACCTACCTTTGGAAAGAGAGATTCTAGTCTCTGTGGCTAGCCTCAGGGGAGAGTGGGACGGAGAGACGGGAGGGCAGGAGGTCATCAGAGAAAAACTTTTGCTTCTGAGGTTGAGTCTGAGGACTTAATTTTGGGTATTGTTTTCTGAGCCACAACAACCTTAAATGAGGGTAAAGTTTGTTACACAGATTTGAGTTGGTGCCTTCTCCATTGATAGGAGCTTCTGGTGACTCAGAGTCACCCTTCTCTTCCTGGTGCAGAGTGGGAGATACCCTAACAAATGGATATTTCCTTTATAGATATAAATTTCCATTACAAAAGGGTTACTTCCACTCTGTTGTCAGCACTTCTCCTGTGTCTCTAACTTCTCAAAGTATCACTCAATATAACCCTTATGCAAAAGAGGCATATTTTGGGGTAACATATCCTGGTCTTCTCTTGTAACAGAGGTAAAGGTCTGAAAAAAAGGGCAAAATGTTTTACAATTTGTGTCCCTAAAACCCCCACTCTTTTTAGGAACTAAAATCTGCATTCCAGCCTGAGGCCAGTAATCAAAAGGGGAAGAAGAATGTTTTTTGCTGCTTGTTTTCTAGCATCTTAAACCACAGGACATGGCTCAACAGAACTGCCAGGGACAAAGGTCATGAGATCATCCTCACCGGAGATAAGGTCAAATGAAACCGCCAGCTATAGTTGAACAATGACCCAAAGCCACTACATGTGACACTGGCTGCATAGACTTGAGCTCAACCATACCCCTCTTCCTTTTAAAAAGCCCTGTATTTCTGCTTAAAGGCAGGATGGTGGTCTTTTAAGATGCTAGCCTGATGTCCTCCTCATTTGCTGGCAAATTAATAAACTTCTCTTTCCTTTTCCTCAAATTCTTTGTTCTTGTTCTTCGTTCTCACTAATTCAGCCACAAGTATCGAACTTTCAGTAACACCACAGTCATACTTTGGGCTGCCGTACATTGGTGTACCACAGCCATGATAATATTATAGAACCTAACAGCATTCACAGAACTAACAAGTGGTGAAACTATGATAAAAGCTGTTAAAAGACTTACGACATGCTGAAAAACAGGTATTGTCTTCTACACAAAGATACTGATATTGGGATCAGGGCTCAGCGTGCTTGATTGACCTGGTTTATTTGCATAGTCCAAGGCTGTGTGAGAGAGACCAAGGGCTCTAACATGATCCTTTCCAAATCCATGCCCTAGGCTTCTTCTAGGACAGCGTACCTGGTGTGCTCTCTCTTGAGAGAGGACAATATCATCTCAGTCTCAGTAAGGTGGCTGCTCTCTACCTACTCATATCAGGAGGGAAACCAGGGCTAGAATCAGAAAGTGTTTCCCAAGAAACAAATAGTACCAAACAGTAGAGTGACTTAATTCCAGCTCATCACTCATTTCAAAATCACTGCATTCTCAGTGGCAAACGCTCAGCAAGCTGTCTGGAAACAACACACACCAGTTCCATTAATGTCATTAGAGGATCCATGCCGGAAACTTCTTCCCTCTGCCTGGAAAACAGCTCCCTGCTCCTCTTCCAGTGAACGCCATCACCCAAGCTGTCTGCCCCACCTCACCTCTGCATTCCTGTTCTGAGAATTGTCTCTGGAAAAAAGCTTAGGGAGAGTTCCTGGAAGTGAGGCTCGTGGAACCTCACGAGGAGGCCTGAGGAACAGGAAAACCACAAATTGATCTAATACATTATTTATTTGTCTTTCCTTTTTCTGAAAGCTAAGAAAAATGAAGAGTTCTCCCAAGTATGAGAATTGGATATCCATAATAATATTTTAGTCACATCATAAAAATCATATGCTGCAAAACCCACTTGGGTTTGTGTCATTAATAAAGAGGTAGTAAATATTGACATAATTATATATTTTTAATTGCATAGATGTTTAATGATTCCTGATAACCACATCCTCTTCTAAAACAAAGTTATTCCACCCACCACCTTTTTAAAAGATGAGTACTAACATGTCCTTGCTATATACATCATAGCTAATGCCTGCATCAAGACTCAGAACATGATAGCCCAAAATATGATAGCTTAGGCACTTGGTAAACCTGTAGAAGCAAGAAGGTCATTCTGACTTCTCCCTGCCTTTCTGTATGAAGCATCCTCACAATGGAATTCTCTGACCTACGTCAGCTGAATGAGGGGTGAGGACCTCTTGTCCCGGAGGGGTCCTGCCCCACACCCCCATACTCAGGGGAAAGAAAACGGTCCTCAGAGAAGCCAAGAAGAGTCTGAACAAACAGACCTTTCAGAGTTCTCCCTAGTTTGTAACCATTAGTTCATACTCATTTCTTTGTCTAATCACATTTTTTTGTGTGTGTGATTTTGACTGACCATTCTTCATTGAACCTTAAGCATAAATTTGCAATTTTTCCTTCTCTGGGTCTTAATTTGTGAAGGCTCCTATGTCACACAAAACTTTATTTAATACATTTCCTATGTTTTCCTCTTGTTAATCTATCTTTTGTTATGGGGGTGTCACTTATGATTTTGGCAACGAGTGAGGAAAAGATACTACTACTTCTCCCCTACACCTGTTTGGACTGGGCCAAGGAACTTAAGTCCAATGACGGGCAAAATTCCATGCTCTTTGGAACCAGGTTCAGAAATGGACTTCACCAATTTTATCTTGTTCTGGGGATAAGGAAGGGTATTTCTGGGAGATTAGGCAGTCAGAAAGGTAATAAATGAGTTTTTGACCATAAAGGCAATAATTCATTTCTCGGCCTTCATTTTCCTTATGGCAAAGTTTCTCCACTTTGGTACCACTGACATTTTGGGCTGCATAATTCTTTTTTTTTTTTTTTTATGTGGAAGTTATTTTGTGTGTTGGAGGACATTTATCAGCAACCCTGGACTCTGTACCCACCAGATGCCAGTAGCACCCGCTTTCCAGGGCTGACAATGAAAGGTGTTTCAAGACATTGTCAACTGGCCAAGAGGAAACTGGACAACTGTCCAAGAGGAAACTGGACAACTGGCCAAGAGGAAATCACTCCTAGTAGAGAATTACAACCCTAAGGATCTTGAGGCAGTAGATACTTACACACAGAAATCAAAAGACAAGATTTAATAATCTGTCCTTCTAGTAAAACCAGAAATTGGCTTCATGTTAAATTTCAAGGTACTTTCTTCCCATCTAAACTGAAACTAGTAAGAAACACAAGGAGCAAGAGAAAAAGAGAATATGAACAAGTGGGGGTTACACAGAAGCAGTGGTTTCCAATTCCTCTGACATTTTAGTCACGTCCTCCCAAATTAAGGAGCAGTTCTAAGAGAAGGAGAAAGACTTTTTCTTTCTCTCACAGCAATGAGATTCCTGTTTTATATATGAGATTAAAATACCAGTTAGAGAGAAAATGTGTGAGGTAGAAAGAGGACCAAGATAATCCAGGGAAGATAAAATATACGAATGGGCAAGCTGAACAATGAAGAAATATTAATAGAAAATAAGAGCAAGGAGGCAGTTTCCATTGGTTGGAAGGAGCAAAGGGGAGTGTTAACACAGAAAAACAATAACTCAGAGAGTTAGAGAAGTATTTATCTTTGTGCCTAGGCCTCCAGTTCCAATTAAAGTGCGTATGTCCCTAACGACAATAGCAAAACCATTTTCCCTGAAATAATCCTACTTGATTCCTCCTCTTTGCAATCAAATAGGTCAGACTCAAACATTGCTACTGCCATCATTTGTATTAAAAGTCAATGATGTCAACCCAAATCTGAAGCCGTGTCATTTTCTAAAATCTCAATTTAAATAGCTAAAAGGCAGCCTTGATGTTTGTATAGATTTTGAAAGCATTTCTGAGAATGTATGTGTGTGCACACATTACATTTTGTATCCATCCTGGTATCCACCAAGACCTTAAACTGCTACAGGAACAGAAGATAACTTTGTTTTCTCTGCTGTGTTTTTTTCCCCTTTTTAGCTAGATGTATTTATAAAAGCCCAGCTAATTATTTTTTGTCCATATTTTTGTGAAATCTGCTTTCCCCTACCAGATATTGAACCTACTGCTAGCAACTTAAAAGATCCTGTTGTCTTAGATACTTTTCAATTTCTCACAGTCCCTTTTCTAAATTTTAACACCACATTCAAGGTTTCTAACTGTAAAAAACAGAAGCACAGCAGCAATAAAGAGGCTTATAAAGGTTTATATTCTTAGAACAATAAGTAGTTGTTATCATGGAAAACCCCACTGATATGACAAACTAATGAGAGTTTCAATCACCCCCCCAAAAAAGTATATAATATACAGATTGAACATCCCTAATATGAAAATCAAAATTCCAAACTGCTCCAAAATTTTAAACTTTTTGAACGCCGACGAGAGGTCACAAGTGGAAAATTCCATGCCTGACCTCACGTGACATGTCACAGTCAAAATGCAGGTGCACGTTACACAGTTTATTTTGTGTCTCTAAGGGAACAAAGACATGCCCAGATTCCCTCAAGCAAGTGTCCCTCAGAGGGTAAATAAAATGGCATGTAACAGCAGGATCCCCACGATGCTCCACAATTATTAACATGCTGTATAAAATTACCTCAGGCTATGTGTATAAGGTGTATATGAAACACAAGCAAATTTTACGTTTACACTTAAGTCCTATCCCCAAGATATCTCATCATGCATATGCAAATATTCTAAAATCAAAAAAAAAAATAAAATAAAATAAAAAACATTGCTGGTCCTAAGCGCTTCAGAAAAGATAGCGCTTCAGATACTCAACCTGTATCAGCCTCACCTCTAAGAATGTCCTCTTCTTGCATTGCTTAATTTGCTTTTCATCACTACATGTGTTAGGCAAACCTTTAAAATGAAAATCTCTTCATAGCCTGCCATCACAGCCCTGCAACAATGAATGTGTCACCTGAAGAAGAGAACATTCCTGGTGTTTCAAATCGCTATTGTAAGTTAGAACTAATTGAAACCTGGAATATGATTCTCTGAATTTGAAAGACTTGGTGAACAGTGGAGCTAACCTGCTCCGTCTCTCATAATGGATGGAACAAATAAATCCTGGTAAACTTTGCTCAAGGCCCAAATGGTAATTATTTCTGAAAACTTTAACTTAGGTCATTTTGCTCTAAATATGGTTCACTGTTCTCTGTCTCCATCACTGTAATACGCTATCTCAACATCTTTCTGCATTGAGTCATACATAGCCATGATATAACTAAAATGTATACCAAAGTGATTTAATTTTTCTGTCTTCAGGTAAGTTCATTTTGAACTTCATTAGACACAGAAAGCATCATAAGACAAAAAAAATTGAGACTGATATATATTACCTATTCTGTGCCAACCACTGGGCTAAGCATTCTATCTGTGATTATCTTGTTTAACCACCAAAACGATTGCCATCTTGGAATAGGACCTAACGCTGTCTTGTTCAGGGTTCAGCTATACAGACTGGGATCTTCTCTGGAGACCTAAAGAAGAAAAAGCTCATAATTACATGGAGGGGAAGAAATAGACTCTAGATCGAGGCCCTGGCCATGCCAGCATGATAAGGCAGCTTCTGCCTCTGCCACGGTGAGGAAGTAGCTCAGCTAGTGGCTCCAGAACAGATTGGGCTACATCTATCGGGGTCTCCACCAGTAAAATGGAGTTCCAAATTCCAAATCCAGGTCTTTGTTAATTATATTTGATTTGCAAAACTAAAATCACATCCAGAGCCATAGCTGCAAGAGAGCCGGGGAAAGGCACGATAGAGGCTGGAAAAGGACAGGACTGTAATACGCTATCTATTGTGCAACACAGTCAGAATGGATGCTGTAAAAGCAAGCGCAAGTGATCCTCTGCAGTCATTACCCCATTTAACATGAGAAGTCAGCCAGGCACGGTGGCTCACGCCTGTAATCCTAGCACTCTGGGAGGCCGAGGCGGGCGGATCGCTCTAGGTCAGGAGTTTGAAACCAGCCTGAGACAGAGTGAGACCCCATCTCTACTATAAATAGAAAGAAATTAGCTGGCCAACCAATATATATAGAAAAAATTAGCCGGGCATGGTGGCACATGCCTGTAGTCTCAGCTACTTGGGAGGCTGAGGCAGGAGGATTGCCTGAGCCCAGGAGTTGGAGATTGCTATGAGCTAGGCTGATCCCACAACACTCACTCTAGTCTGGGCAACAAAACAAGACTCTGTCTCAAAAATAAAATAAAATAAAATAAAATAAGAAATCAAGGGACAGAATGTTTAAATGACCAGAACTAAGTCACATAGCCTGTGTGAGATGGAGCTGGTATTCAAATGTGGATTTATACAGACTCGAATATCCTGTCTTTCTCTTCTCAATGCAAGAATGTCTCTCTGGACTTCCTTGACTGGCCCATCCAAACCACAGAAACTTTCCTGATTTCTCTGCCTTCTGTCTGCTAGGCCTAAATTTCAGCTTTTTCTGCCTTAACTTTTTGAAATAAATTTGGCAAGTGTTTATTCATACATCATCCTATGCATCAAGTATTCACCAGAACACTGTGCTCTTATCATGATTATAAGGCATGAGATAACACACATGCTAATGTTCTCAAAAAGGCATGCATATATGAGTTTGTAGGAAAGGTTATATTCAGCATAGTGAAAGAATCAATGTTAAGTTAAGAAACTTGGAATATTGGTACTGTTTACTAGGTACATATATATATTTTTTTTTCATTGCTATGTTGGATATCTTTCTTTATTGTTATTTCAGAATATTATGGCAGTACGAATGCTTTGGTCACATAAATTACCTTTGCACCACCTAAGTCAAAGGTATAAGCATGCCCATCCCCTAGAGAATGCCCACCACACCCATCAGGTATGAATTTACCCATCTCGTTCTCCCCCCTCCCACCTTCCTGATCCCCGATGAATGTTACTTCCATATGTGCATAGAAGTGTTGGCCAATTAGTACCAATTCAATGGTGAGTACATGTGGGTGCTTGTTTTTCCATTCTTGTGATACTTCTCTTAGAAGAGAGGGCTCCAGTTTTATCCAGGTTAATACAAGAGGTATTAGTTCACTATTATTTTCATGACTGAGTAGTACTGCATGGTATACATATACCATATTTTATTAATTCACTCATGTATTGATGGGCACTTGGGTTGTTTCCACATCTTTGCAATTGTGAATTGTGCTGCTATAAACATTTAAGTGCAGATATCTTTTTAACAGAATGTATTTTTTCCTTTGGGTAAATACCCAGTAGTGGGATTGCTGGGTCAAATAGTAGCTCTACATTTAGTTCTTTGAGGTATCTCAGATATTTCTTTTAGAAAATCAGAAAATAATTTGATCACATGGAATGCAAACATAAACTTTGATAGTACCTCTCCCAGTTCTCACTTCTTCCACTTAAGAAGTTAGCCTTGTATCCTTTAAAATTCAGTGTTTCTCAAAGTTTATGAGTTTCTGTGGTAAAGAAAATCTATGTCCCCCTCCAGTCCCTAGCAGACTGATAATATCTGGGAAATATAAGAAAAAAGTTGTAGCAATATCAAATTGCTATAAAAATTCCTAATGTTGCATTTTATTTTATGTACTTACTAGTCATAGACAGGTTACAGACAGTTCTCAGACCAACAGTTTTTCACTAATCATACTTTGACTAGTACTGTTTTAAATTATGCTGATAGGCATTTTTCTACATTTTAATAACTTAAAACCTTCAAATGCTTCTAAAACTTTTTTTTTCCTATGGGATTAAAATACCAAGAGAGTATAATAATACCACTTTTAAAACAAAACAATGAAAACTAATTTGAAAGACAATATTGGATTGAAAGTCAGAGCAGGAGAGGAAAGAGTTGCCTAAAAGGAAATTATAATTTGGGAAAAAAGTATTTCTCTTCTGAGTTAATGCCACGTTAATCAGAGTCTAACGCCTGGCAGTAGCTTGCAATTACATTCATTTAGTTATTATTTTTTGCTCTACTGAGGTGAATTTAGTGAGATGTTAGGTTTTGGATAGCTGCCATCCCTACTAAAATTAACAGTAATTAAACTTGTTATTAGTGTTTTTAAGAGCATGCTAATGTTACTCATTAAACACTGGGTGGATTGTTTCTCAGCCCATGTTGAATGGTGGTTGCATTTTATTATGTGGATGTTGGCCGGGGACGTTGGCAAATGGCAGAGATTGTCCTCCCAGAATACTCCTGGAAATGAAGTATATGTACCCAGAGGCCAGCGGGGTGAACAGAACCTGGCGCTTAATGGAACGAACAGAGAGCCTGACTGTCAAGGGTGACTTTACGTGTGTGTAAAGGATCCCCACCTCTGTAAGGATGATGAGGTGATTTTGCCATCCGTGATTTTACACTTGGAAGAGGTGATTAAACACCTCCGGGCGGCTGCTCCTGGAAAGGGAAGGAATATTTCCACTTTCATCCTGGCAACAAAGCTGAAGTTTATGCCACATTGGGGAGGCTGTGGCAACTAACTACAAGATGTTCCACTTGCTGTTCCACCATCCATCTCTGGATTTGGAATTTTTAGTTTAAAATGAACCATTCGCCATTTTCAAATCATGTGCAGTCCGCTACTCAGTGGGTTTGTTTACACCTCCAGAAATTTTTAAGAGTCATCCTTTAACAAAGACGGGTCAAAAGCCATTTATATCTCCTCCTAGAAGACCAGTGATGGATCTTGGAGCTCAGATTACTAAATATTAAATTCCCTTGGATGATTAGAGGTGTGTATCCCAGTCCAATCGGGACAAAGCTTGTAAAAAGTCCAATTACTCCGGGTAAGCTTGAGGAATCTAGTTTTTATACTGTAAGCAAGAATTATCAATGATTTTATTTTCGTTCAATCAAATTAAATCCAAGTCTCAGCCTCAAAAGGCTTGTGGAGCAGATTATAACCTTGGTCATTATTGGGTGTGTACCTCTTTCCGCTGTTCCCTCAGAATGTAGGACATTTGCAGAGAAAGGGCTTCATATTGCAATCTGCCGTGGCCACAGCTGACATCTTCATTCTGCAAGCCAATGGCTGAACAGCTTTTTGCTTTTATGCTCACGGGGGATGCGTGCTGAGACTGGGAGCCACTAGAAGCCAACCTCCATTCCCGCCAAAACCATTTCACCTGCCCAACGTGCAGCTTCCTAAACCCCAGCGCTCAACCTGGGGACCCGGCATTATCCTCTTTTCAGGATACCCAGTCTTCAGAAGACAAAACACAGGATGGGAAATGCCTTATAGAAAACTTCTGCAGTTGGCATTGACATGCCAACCCACTCTGAGGCCAAAGGGCATGAGAGGGGCCTCGATATTTTTGTGAACTGTGTAGGGGAGAATTTAGACAGGGTGGAGGGGACAAGAAAGAAAGAAAGAAAGAAGGGATATTCTCATAAGTTATTTTTCAAACATGTTTGCATGGGTTACAAATATTGTGATTCTGAGGAGACCACTAACTCGCTTGACACCTTCTTGTGAATATAGTAAAAAGATTTTCCTTTGGGGAGACAAATGACAAAAAGTGGCACCCCTTTGGGTTGAAAAATAGTGAAAGATGACCCTTTCTTAGGAGTGACACAGCCCCATCTGAGAGCTTATGGATTGGTGATCAAGAGTAGGTTGGGTTTCATCTCCACTGGTGCTCATTTGCCCAAACCTTCAGCATGCCTTTTCTAGTTTCTGTCATAATCATCTTCATCAATTGCATAATCATCATCATTATCATCATCATTACATTGTAATCACTGCCATCACCACCATCATCATCATCATCACCATCACCATCACCACCATTATCACAATCATCATCACCAGCATCATCACCACCATCATCACAATCATCATCACCATCATCACCATCACCATCATCACCATCATCACTACCATCATCACCATCATCACCACCACCATCATCACCACCATCATCACCACCATCACCATCATCATCACCACCATCATCACCACCATCATCATCCTCATCACCATCATCATCATCACCGCCATCATCACCATCACCACCATCATCACCACCATCGTCACCATCATCACCACCACCATCATCATCAACATCATCACCACCACCATCATCCTCATCACCATCATCATCATCATCATCACCGCCATCATCACCATCACCACCATCATCACCACCATCATCACCATCATCACCACCACCATCATCATCACCATCATCACCACCACCATCATCACCATCATCACCACCATCATCACCACCATCACCACCACCATCACCACCACCATCACCATCATCACCATCACCA
>VSMD01022936.1:0-99628 GCA_008750895.1 Mirza zaza | reverse complement strand
AGGGTCAAAAACCCACCGAACAGGTACAATGAACACTATTTGGGTGATGGGCACATTTATAGCCCTGACTCAAGCCATGTAACAAGAACATTTGTACCCCCTTAATATTTTGAAATAATAATAAAAAGACTTCGAGATTCTTTCTCTGAGTTCTTTTCTCCATACATTAATTAATGTATCACCTAGCACAGTGCCCTGCACAGGTGTTCAAAACACAACTGGTAAATGAATAATTCATTTTTAGAAAATTAAGATTGATGTTCATGTATTAAAAGAAATTAGAGTATTTTTAATCTTCTGATAGACAAGAATTCTAGATTTTTCTAAGGATTTTACTTTTTGAACTAACATACTAAACTTTGCATGCTAGTTTGCATGCTATAATACTAGCTGCCCTAACAAACGTGTCTCCACATTCTAATGGAGTAACACAATAAACATTTCTTTCTTTCTCAGGCAATGTCTAATGCAGATTTTCTTGGCGGTGGGCAGAATCCCTCTGCGCGGTATTGAGGGGCGCAGGCGTTTCTCCGCGTGTTCTGTCGCCTGAGCTTCCAGACGCCCCTGCATGCGGACGCAGGGTGGCGCCCAGGCAGGGTGGCGCCAGGCGAGCCCACACCTGGCCGCGCAGTGGGGTCACGGGGACCTACCTGGATGAAGGCAGGAGCAGGCTGGCAAACGGAAGCCCTCGCTGGGCGAATTACAGGAAGGGAGGGGAAACGATTCTTTTGGTGACAAAACGTTGTCTTTTGTCAAATTTCTTTCTTCCTTTACTTTTTCTTGATAAGCAGTGGACATCGTCAAAGTCGACATTTGTGAATGGAAGTTAACTCTTTGAAGATGTAAATTCCAAATGTAAGGTTATCTTATATGCAAGTGGAAATACAATCCAGGACTGCTCGGGCAGTTTAACAGGATCAAAAAATAAAAATAAAAAATGAAAATAAAGGAGTGGCAGTAGCAGGTATTAATAATAGTAGGACGTCTGGCAGAATATGTGAATAACAAGACGTGGACTGCAGAAGGCCAGGTGTATGGACCAAGTCTCTAGTTAAGATGCTGCTGTCTAGTTTTCCTTAGAGTGGGGTCCAAGTGTATTTAAGAAAGTTCTGTGTTGCAACAGCGATGCATTAAAAGCTTCCGATGATAATGTGTCGTAAAGTGATTGTGATTCATAACTTTTTTTCCCCACACATACCTCAGCCGGGAGGTGTCCTGGACTTGCAGCGGACTAAAGGGTGTGCCCGAAAGGTGTGCCTGTTTCCCGTCTGCACCTCGGAACTTCTCTACGGCGCTGACATTTCAAGCCTTCTGATCTTGGCTCGGAGACGTCCATCCTAGCCTGGTGGGAAGTTTAATCCAAATAACGGTGGGAACTTCGTCTTCTGCAACGTGGGAGAGGACGAGCACCCCTGCGCGTGCTTTCCCGGTCTTCCCTGAAGCAGGCCCCGGACGCCCGCAGCTCCTGGCATCCTTCCGGGCCGTGTGCCATCTGGCCAGCGACCAACGTCCCAAATCGGCCTCAGCAACCAGCTCGGCCTGTGCTCAGGAGGCTGTTTCCAACAGGCCCTTCCCGAGCAGACGACGGTTCTCTGGCAATTCTGCCGGACTCGAAGCTCCACTGAGGGCAGGGATCGCTCTCAAATACAACACCTCCTCCCACCATCCGCCCCAAGTTACCGCCACGGCGCCTGGCACATAAATAAAAGGAGCACGATACACATTTATTGAAGGAATCGTCTGCCTAATTACCCCCACTCTCCCGGGCCCAACACGGAGCGCAGATCGCGGCGAAACCGTTTATTAGGCCTTTTCTTGGGGCCACGGTCCAATTCAGGAAATAGGAAAAACCTGACCCTGAAGGAATTTGGAAATGAAACAGGAAGGACGGAGGGTGAGAAATTTATTCAGCTTCAAAATTCCTAAAGAAGCTCCAACCGCCTTGGGAGTTCCTGAGGGCCGAGGCGGGCCGGGAGCGGGCTGTGTGCAGGTGACCCTCTGGTGCGGGACTTGCTTCTCGGATCCGTGGCGCCGCAGGCGGGTGCAAAGGGGCAGCGCCTTCCTGCGGGAGGGACAAGTGCGGGGTCGCCTCGGGCTCCACGGCCCTGCAGGCACGGGGGCACCGAGTGGGCGCTGGGTGACGGGAAGGAGCAGGAAAGGAAGTGTGGTGTCACCTGTCCCCACCACTGGCTGCGTGCGTGCGTGTCAACCCTCTCCCGTGTTTCTCCGCCTCCCCGTTCGTCCTCCGAGTCCTGCAGCACTGCGCTGCCCGGTGACTCCGAGTCGCCCGGGTCGCTGGTCTCCGTCTCCATCCTGCTCGGACCCCGGCTCCCGCGTCTCGCAGCGCCCCGCACACTCCGCCGCGGCCCGTCCTCCGAAGGCTTGCGTGCCTGGGGGGACAGTAGGGGCCACCACACCAGCACGGAAGCTCCGTTAGTAAAAACAGCCGTGCACCCACCACCGCCGGGGCCCGCCCGCCCCAGGCACACCGTCGGCGCGTCGCCGCGCAGGCGACCCTCCCGGACAGCTGCGGCAGCCACAGCAGCTGCGCCGCGGCGCGGACCTCCCCGCGCTCTCCCTTCCCCGCCGGGGTCGCCCCCGTCCCCGCCCCCACCCCGCCGCCTCCTCTCGTGTCGCCCTCTCGTGTCGCCCTCTCGCGGGCCGCGCGCTCGCGGGGACAGCTCCGCGCTACTCACTCGGCGGCTCGGCCCCGCCGCCCGGGCGCGGGGGCCAGGAGGCGCGGGCTGCGCGGGTGCGGGACCGGAGGCCCGATGGCGGGCGGCGTGGCAGAGCCCCCTCCCAGCCGCGACCCCCGCCCGCTCTCCTCCCCTAACCCCGCCCGCCGGCGACGGCGACACCTGGGCAGGGGCGGGCGGCGCGGCGGCGGGCGCGGGCCTGGCCGCGGGGAGAGCGCGGCGCGGGGGCGGGGCGCGGCGCGGGGTGGAGGCGGGGCGCGCGGGAGCCCCCCGGCGCTGAGCGACGCGCGCGCCGGCCAATGAGCGCGCGGGCCCGCGACGCGGGGCGGGCGGCCGGGGCGCCGCGGGAGGCGGCGGCGGCGGCGCTGGGGGCGGGGCCGGGGGAGGAAGGGGCGGTGGCGGGGGCGGCGCGGCGGCGGCGCAGGGCTGGGTCGTGCGGGGCTGTCTGCCGGTGTCCGCGGCCGGCTGAGCGAGCGGCGCGGGGGCGCGGGGCGCGGCGGGACGTCTCCGGCGGCGGCGGCGTGGGGCGGCAGCGGCGGCGCGCGTCTCGCTGCGGGGACGCCGAGTGCGGCTGGCGGCGCTGACAGCGGCGGCCTTGCCTCTCCCGCCTCGCCCCCGGCCCTCCCCATGTGATCGGTCTTAATCCCGGCCGAGAGCGCGCGCGGGGCTCCATTCCGCGGCGCCGGTCTGCGAGCCGGCGGGTGCTCCAGGCGCCTCTCGCGTCCCTCCCCCGGAGCGCAGAGGACCGGGAGGCGTGCTCGGGATCGATCAGTGACCCACGCGCGGCGGACGCGGGGCGCGGCGGGCGCGGGCGAGCGGCAACTTTGAGCCGGCGCGGAGCGCAGACCCCAGCGCGGGCGCAGCGGCAGCGGCGGCGGCAGCGGCGGCGGCAGCGGCGGCTCGAGCGTTGGCCCGCCGTGCGGTCGGGTGTGCAGTCGGACGGACGCGCAGCGCCTCGCTGACCCGGCGGCTGGAGATGTCCGAGCCCAAGGCACTTGATCCTAAGTTGTCGACGACCGACAGGGTGGTGAAAGGTAAGCGGGCGCTCGCGGTGCCCCGGTGCCGCAGGCGCCGCCGCCTCCCCTCCCCCGCCTGGGTCTCCGCGCCCCGGCCGCGGACCTTCTAGGATGCCGTGCGTGCAACCCGCGACCCTCCCCCGGCCCCCCACGCCCCACCTGGCCCCACTCGGGACGTTTTTGCGGACGGGGGCGTCAGTTGGCAAAGGGCTGAGCCGGGGTAGGCGGCGGGGGCGGCGGCGGGGGCGGGAGGGGCGCTGGGGTGGCTGCTGGCAGGGTGTAGCTGCTGTGACAGAAATAGGAAGTGGGTGGCTGCTCGCAGGTTTGCATGGGATCGGGTTTATGGTTTTCTTTTGCTGAGGGAGGGGTGATTTATGGCTTTTAAAAAATTAGCATGGCATTTTTATGCGGCCGTGGCTTTCCAGCGCCCGCCGGCTCGCGGGGCGCTCGGGCGCTCCATTGCAGCAGTTCCCTGCGCCCCCCCTCCCCGGGAAGGGCCTGCACCGGGCTCGCGAGAGCGCGGGAGAGCGTGGGGGGGCCGCTTCCTTCCGCGCGGGGCGGGGGCGGCGCGGCTGCGGGGCGCGGGGGGCGGGGAGCACCCGCGGGCCGCGCGCCGGGATTCCCCCGCAGGCCCGGGGAGCCGTGGAGGCCGTTCTCCCGCCCCCTCGCCACCCCGCCGTCGCTGCACGCCTCCGAGGGTAGCCTCGCCTCGCCGGCCTCCCTGCCCCGCACCCCTTTGGTAACGGGCTGCTCGGCTCCTAGTGTCGCCTTTCCTCCCCGCCCGGGACCGTGACCGCTGGCCGGGGTGGCTCTGGGGTGCTGGCGAAGAGAAGCAGGGCTGTGATGAGGAAGGCACTGGTAGTGGTCGCGGGTCCCTACTGCACACGGACCCCAGGTGGAGGGGGGAGGAACCGTGCTGGGAATCCTGGAAGGACGAGGCCACGGGGCAGATCCGCCAGGATGGAGTAGTGTCTCTTATTCCCGGGTCAGGACAGCTGGCAGAGCAGGGATGGGCACGGGCCCTGCGCGGTGCTGGCCTCTGGAATTGCAAACAGCACTGGCTGGTGTAGACCGCGACGTGTGTCTGTCTGTCTGTCTGTCTGTGGAACAGAGATGGTATCTGATGTGGCCAGAGCGTGCACTAGAGTGCAAAGCAGTGAAGTCATTTGCACCGGGGACACTTAGGTGAAGTCACCCAGCAGCCCATAAAGACTGTGGTACATAAGTTCCTCTGGGGTTTCAGAAATAATCTTTGCTCCTTTTAGTTTTTCTAAGGAATTTTTGTGTGTGCGTGGTGGTGGTGGTAGGGGAAATTGTGTTCTTTTGTGAGAAAGAACAAAATATCTCCTTTTGTTTTGATTATATTGGAATCATTCCTGCTTCAGTGCAAGATTCAGAGACCCATGAAAATAACGAGGAAATAGCTCTGCAAAAGTGATTTGAATTAGGATTACAGATAGATGCACAACTATTTAATTTTTCCTGCAACTATGGATTCTCATGTAGTCAATTCAGATTCATTAAAAGAGCTATGTTTGACATTTTCATATGTTGACATTTTCAGAAATTAAGACCTTTTGCTGAAATATCCGAGAATGACAAATATCTCCCTAGTATGTTAAGCTTAGGTGTAGCTCCAATCTGTAGGTTAAGATAACCCATTTTCAAAACAACGTGAAGATTGTAATTCAAATGATACCATTAAATGTTTTAGCAATAAAAAATACACTCCTATGCACACACACAGTCACATTCCCTGCTTTAAATCACAAAATGTAGATTCTTAATGTAAGTGTAAAGTTGTCATCTGGTGAACAGTGTTAAAATAATTGTTCATCCATTCTTGCTTCGTGTCTTTTCCAGTTAATATGGAAGAGTCCTTCAGTCATTCCATAGTTATTTTGCCTTGCTTTTTCCTAATGCTATTATTATTATAAATGACTTTTTAATTATAAGTACATACACCCAGCCATCATTCCAAAAATTTAATTTACATACTTTTGCAGAACTGAAATACAAATGTGGGTAATAGACTCAAAATAGAAAAAGTTAATGTTGCATTTGTTTTGATACGGATCTGGATGTGAACTGTTAAATGTGAAATTGTGATTATAGAAAAAGTTTTGTTGGTGAATCCTGATTTTAAGGTGGGCACACTGCTACTATTTCTCTTATGCTTCCTTGTAGACTTTAGCTTGTTGGCTTGAAAGGCAACAAGGTTGCGTTGTGTTCGACATTTTGTCATACTTAAGATTTTTATGATTAGTTATTTAAGATGATAATCTATTTTGATTATCAGTTCTTCTATGAAATAGCATTTCTCCTTGAATATGCATATACTATTCATATGTTTAGTGAGTAAAAAGTCCATATATGCTGAGTGGAAAACAAATTATCAAATGATTTTTCATGTTTACAAAAATTAGATAATACAATATAAAACCATGACTTTAAATTTTGTTACAACTTCATCTCAGTGGCCATTCTTTAACTCATTCTTTAACACAGAGAAGAGATTATCTTTGAGGAAATATTTGTGCTCGTTAATATTCAGATCATTATTACCATGTCATGCCATCGCATTTGTTTATCGGTATCTTCATTAGTGTGATCTGGCTTTTGTTGTATAATAGACTGCTGTTTACAAATAAAGTTGTGTTTCTGGTTTCGTTTGTAGTAATATGATTATGTGAGCATTTTTTATGCATTATTAGAAATTTTATAGATTTAGGGGGTACAGGTACAATTTTTTTTCTACATAGATAATAGTGCTTAGTTGTGAAGTCTGGGCTTACAGTGTAACTGTTACCTGAATAGTGTACATTGTATCCTTTAAGTAATTTTTCAACCCTCACTCCCCTAACACCCTCCTGCCCTTCTGAGTCTCCAGTGTCTATGATCCTGCTCTGGGGATGTGGTCACTGTCTTAATCGTACTTCCTTAATGCAACTTTAGAGAGGTAGGTTGAGTTGAGTTTGTCTTAATTAACTGTCGGTTTTTAGGTTTGTAGCAGCAGTCCACAACCTTTTTGGCACCAGTGACCTGTTTCATGGAAGACAGTTTTCCAGGGATGGGAGGGCAGGAGGGGCGGAAGGGTGGGGGGGTGCTGTGGGTGGTGGCCCGGTTCCTAGCAGGCCGTGGACCAGTACTGGGCTGTAGCCCAGGGGGAGGACCACGGTGCTAGAGTGTGTTCAGAGATCCCGATCAGGTTTCCAAACCTTAAAAATGAAAGGAAGTGATGGCAATGGAGTTGAAAGCATTCGTTTACATTACTTTTGAAAAAAGGTTACTTTAGTTAGCACAACTGGTGTGGCTTCATTTTGACTATTCTTGAATTAAAACAATGGAAAATATAAGAATGTGGGCATTACCATGATGTTTACCAGAGCAAACATTTCGGTAATGCCATTTGCTGGGAATCAGAATAATTTGATCCATTGATTGTTTTATGTTGTATTTTTTAAAGAAATGCTACGTAGCTCTAAGGCAAAAGACTCAGGGCAATAACTAGAAGAATCGCTGGCTTCCTCCCACCCACCAACACACCCTGTAGCCTGTATTTCCCTGCAGTGCTGCTCTCTCTGCAAGCCTGTTCCAACTTCGGCTTCTCTTCATTTCTCCCTGCCTGTTTCTGCCTGGAATGCTTTTATCTGGCCCAAACATTCCCTCCTGGCCTAGAACTTTGCTACATGATAGTGAAAAACATAATACTCAGGGGAAATTAAACTGTATGTGATACCGAGTGTGTGGCTTTGTTACATCTCTTGACCTTTTCTCTTTTCCCATCTCCCAGTAGAGTGTTTGGTGGTGGGCTTTTATCTAAACCAAAACCAATCATAACGGTAGAGGTTTTGGGTACCATGGCAGGCTATTGAGGGGTAAATTCCTGGGAAGTTCTAGG
Source organism: Mirza zaza (assembly GCA_008750895.1). Taxonomy (NCBI): domain Eukaryota; kingdom Metazoa; phylum Chordata; class Mammalia; order Primates; family Cheirogaleidae; genus Mirza; species Mirza zaza. Next base: position 92,015 of record VSMD01022936.1, on the reverse strand, counting down.
GACTCTCCCCAAAACTCTAGGTGGTGCACTGTTGTGCTTCGTGTACTGTTGCTTTTGGCTGTGGGGCATGAGCTGTTTTTCCTTGTGTGTTGGCAGCTTACACGCTCTTTGAATAGACCAAGTATGCATAGGAAAATTCTGGAAAGATAGCTAAGATGGTAAATGCAAGAAGATGCTAATTAAAGAAAACATCATTAGGTAAATAGAATTCAAGCCACCGGTATTCCTAGCTGAGTGAGACCAGCAATACTACTAAAAAAGAAAACAAAAATATAGTATAAATAACTGTCATGTTCAGATTTTAAAATACAGTAGTAAATAATGCCATTTCTTTGTGGTTTGCCAGGAAGAACTCATTGTAAATTTATTTTACCGACATTTTGTTGCCATCAGTTGAGTTGTTCCATGTATCTGGTTTTCCATGTGAGTATGGTGCAACCTCATTAGTTCAGTATCATTAATTTAACTTTATTATGATTAAACGTTGGTGTTTGGTGGCTGAAGTTAAATCAATACTGTATATGAAGAAAGCGGTCCCCTCACCTAATTAATATTACAAACAGCATAGTTCCAGCATGGTTAATATGCTTAAGAGAACAAATTCTTTTCAGGACTAGTGAACAGCATGCAAATTCATGCTGTTAATCAAAAATTTGCTTAATGTATTCATTAATATTTCCATTCAGGTGTTCTATAAAGTAAATATAACACAAGTGCATTGTTTTTTAAAACATTCTGTAAATTTAAGGCTTAAGGCAACAATTGAGACTGCGACTTGGGAATTCCAGTGATTCTAAAATGGTATCAGTGAGGGTAATCAGCATTTAAAAAATAATATTCTTTTGGGGAAGTAGGGGACAGAACCCTTACTTTAAGTGGACAATATATTTTCAGATATTAATTTAAAATATGAAAAATTATGATCTTAGAATCTAATGAGGTGTACTCTAAGATTTGTTTGTTAGTTAAAAAATATCTTTTTAAATCTGTTTCTTTCTGCACTGTTTTTATTTACAATTTTAGAGATATGAAATATAGGACTTTGATATACCATGCATTTATAACTTTTATAACTGGCCTCTAATGCTTTTCTTTATCTTTTTGTGTCAATCATGTGTAAAGTTGAAACTAATTATGAAAGCAAATAAATAATCCATTTAGAGTGACCCCATTGGAATACAGCATTTTTCTAGAGATACTCTCCTTTTAGCAAATCTAGTGAAATTAACGTTTGGAAAGTTTTGTGAAAATATATCATGCACTTCTAGAACTATGAAGAATGGTGGTGATTTATGATATGGAATTTTGATAATTACTAAAATATCATTTTGTCAGTTTTTTCAGCAACTTTCTAGTGTAGTGGTCTTTTGCTATTCAAGAGGGATATGGTGAGATCTTGAGTTTCAACTTACTTTTTGATCTTTCTTATTGTTTGAATGTCAACTTTCTGTAATGGCACTGTTGTATATTATGACTCCACAGGCTACTTTCCTTATACATAATAGGGCAGTAATTGTACCCACTACTCTCACTTGCAAAGACCAAAGGATCATCAAATGGGGTGCAGGAGGCTGCGTGATTACACTGCATCTGCTCGCCTGGTGATGACAGTGTAGTCACCACTGACACAGAATGACAATGACAACGTGTTGATGTGTTTTCAGGTCATCTGAGAATAGTCAGAATCATTAATATTGAAAGCCATGGATGCCTTGGTCTACAGCAGTAGCTTATGATGGCATTTTTATAGTTAAGGAAATGGAAACAGAATAGTTAGAATGATCACAGGTGGGTCTAGAATGCAGGTAAGTGTAAGTACATTTTTTTCATTATTAAAGAGGCTCTTCTTGCTTGAAAATATTTTTGAAAATTGTCACTTCTTTTGGTATTTTTAAGATGTCAACATATTTTGTTTCCCATTTTGTTTTACTAAATTACTAGCTATGTAAAATAGTTTGATTAGGAGAATCTTTTGTATTTCTGTATTTAGCAGAAACATAAAATTCTGGTGATAAATGTTGTAATCTGGTTTGATCTTGACATGAGGTTCACTAAAGAAATACCGTTAGACATTGTTTTTCATTATACACACACAGAAATAGAAATAACATAGCATACTTTCTTGCAAAGGAGTTTTATTTACTTTTATTTTGAAAGGTGCTATCTTAAGACTCTTTGAGCTACAGATAATGACCCACACTGTTGCTCTTGTTTGAGGATTTTGTTAATTTCTAGAGAAAGCTCACATGAAAATGTTAGCCAGTGCTGCCTAGGTGTTTCACTCCTTTTTTAAAATGCAGTCATCAGGTAGGAGTGGTGTAGGCATTGAAAGATTTCAGTTTGTAAATTAAGTCTTTAGTACTCTTGACATTTTCAGCATTTTAAATTTGTTTTATTTTACAATTTTCTGTGTTCAATTTGAAGCTATCAGTTATAAGAAGTCAAATAACAATTTCATATTCCTCCTTGGTTTGGTGTTCCAAATAATGGCTTAAATCAGATTGACTATCAATTTGAGGACCTAGACCAATGGCAAGTGAAAGCTTTAGATGTTAAAAAAAATAAATAAATAAAACCCCTGGCTGAGGAAGTGGTAATATTTTATTAAAATGCTGTGTTTTTGGAATTATGGTAGAATCTTTCTGAGACCATCATAGAGAGAAATGATGGTGTGTTTTTCTTCTTTTTATTCCTTTAACCCAGGCCTCTGTCTCAGAGCAAAATATACTATGACTATAATTTAAAAGATGGTCTTTCTATTAAATTCCGTCCCTTGCAACTGGAAATTCTGCATGTATCTGCAAAAGAGTAAAACAAGTACATATCAGGGAGGTGTAAAAGCTGCCCTCTAGACTCTAGATTACTATATACCATCTCACCGTGTGTGTCACTTTCAGGTATATTCTACAGTTATGAAACCAGAGGAATGATAGTTGATGTTCAGAGAGAGATTAAATTTTAAAGAAATTTTCATCAGCTCTAAAATTCTTAGACCTAAAGAAAGTCCTTTCTATGGTGACTATATATATATATATATATTTTTTTTTTTTTTAATTTATTTATTTTTTATTTTTTTTGAGACAGAGTCTTGCTCTGTTGCCCAAGCTGTAGTCCTATGACATCAGCTTAGCTCATAGCAACCTCATATTCCTGGGCTCAAGTGATTCTCCTGCTTTAGCCTTCCAAATTGCTGGGACTATAGGTGCACACCACCATGCCAAGCTAATTTTTTCTATTTTTAGTATAGCCAGGGTCTCCGCTCTTGCTCAGGCAGGTCTCAAACTCCTGAGCTCAAGCAATCTTCTTGCCTGGGTCTCCCAAAGTGGTAGGATTATAGGTGTGAGCCACCACACCAGGCCTATTGTGACTGTATTGCCCCAGTTTTCCTTTTGTGGGTGGAGTTACTAGTTCTGATTTAAAATGTTCAGTTGTTTCTATGTAATATTAGAATGTTTTGGAAATTTTAGTCTGTCAGTGTCTAAACCATGTCTCCCATGTTGCTGCATATACTTGGAAGTTACATAAAATTATTTGTTAATATGTGCATTCAGAGTTGTAGTTTGGAAAATATGGTCATTGGACCAGTGGCGCTTAACTCAGTGCCTTGCTTATGCACTGAATAAGTTCTTGTTGAATTATTTGGGCCTTGCAAAATTCTAACGTGCCTTCTGAAGCCATAAAATGAAGACAAATTATGTGTTTATGTTGAGTGCATTATATTAAGTTCTGATTCTTTGTAAATGGTTCTGTATGGTGACTGGTGAATTGGAATACTCCTTCTCTGGCCCAGTCAGAGGATGGAGAATGAGAAGGAGGCATTAATAAGGCAACACAGTTAGATGGAAAGGTGCTTTTGTTTGGTCATTGGAACTAACTTTATGCCTGCTGAATCTAAGAGGCTAAATTCCTTTCAACTTAGCTTATTAGCTTGAACTTGAAAGCTTTCTTTCAGTTTTTGTTATATTTCTCCTTAGGTCAATCAATTTTTGAAAAGTGAGAAAAGATAGGTTAATCACTTAGTGTTTGATTTATTGGGTGATTTGTATATTTTAATTATGGTCCAGAATTTAGACTTGAAGAGAAAATAACCTGGCGAATTTTATGAAAAAATCAAACCAAAACAAAAGAAAACCTCTTTTTTTTTGTTTACATCTCAATTTATCATTTTCTGTAACGCTTTTGTAATCCAGAAATGCAGCCTTTTCCAACGTGACCTCCTGCCCTTCTCTGGCCCCCAAAATGTCATTGGATGCTATCCAATACAAAGATAGATGGGCTATGAGCTGTTAGAAAAAAAAGGTGGCACTAACTCTGCTGACTCCTGTATTCTCCTAAGTGGGCTTTGAGCCATCCGTTGACATTTGTTTTTAAACATTCTGTAAGCTAAGCCATTTTATCAAATTAAATTAAAAACATAATACTTTCTTTTAAAATGACAGAACCTGAGTCAGGATTTCAAGTTTGTGTTATCTTTTTGTTTGCTTTTTACAAAGGAATTACTTTTTTTTTAATGATAAAATATGGCATTATTGGTTTGCTATGTATATTTGATGCTATTAAAGAACACATACACCTTCTCTGCGTGGGCCTGATTATTGGGATAACAGGAGTTCTCCTGATCATTTAGTTCTCTTCATTTAAGCTTCAGTCGGATGTCACCTGTGCCGTGACCCGCATCTCTTGACACCTTCACTTGGAGCAAAGGGGCTGAGCAGAGGACCCCTGGATAAGAGCACGTCGCCGCCGTGATTCGTTTACCTGTCGGCTGCTTCTCCCCAGGAAGCAGGGAGCCCTGGGGAGGAGGACTCGGTTTACCTGTGCGTGGGCAGCTCCAGCTCAGGGCTGCTGCAGTACACGGCTGTTGGAGCCATAGGATGGCAGATGAAGGATAAGATGGGTGTCAGTTTCTAAATTACGGGGTTCTTTTCTGTTTTGAAATTCTGTTGATCTTAAACCATGATCAGCTCACAAACATCTGATGACTTTCTTGATTTCTAAGCCCCAGTCCTTTTAGAAGTATGTTTTCACATGAGGTTTTGAAATACTCTGTTTTATTAACAGGGATTTTATGTTTTTTGCCCAGTAGCCAGCACGCAGAAGTGGTGGGAGTGGCCTTCCCACGGGGAGCCCGGGGTTAGCGGCTCGGTTGTGGTGCTGGGTGACGGTCTCTTTCTCAGGAAGACAGGCGACGGTGCCGAGTGGGGCAGAGCCGTGTGAAAGGCCCCTGGGAGGCCCAGGTCAGACTTCACAGTGTGCAAAGGCAGAGAAAGGGAAACGTGTCGCACCGGGAACCCGAGTGGAGACGCGCGGCAGGGCCCGCGAGCCAGCTCTGCCCACCTGGCTCCATGGCGAGTGTCTTTAGACAAGGTCAGCCGGCCCGCCAGCAGGGAGGCGGCGTGGCGAGGCCCCTGCGCCCAGCCCTCCTTGAAGGCGACCTGGCCCTGCCCTGGCCCCGGGCCGCCCTCCGGCCCCTGACGAGCGGGCCAGCCGGGCGGCCCCAGCTCCACTTTATTCTCCCTCTGAGGCAAGTTTCTAGTCTCTCAGGCGGGCAGGACGGACCCCTGCTTTCCTAGCACAGAAGTGTTTTCATTTCAAAAAGCTGAAGACTGGGGAAGCTGCCGCTTCCCGCGTGGGGTCTCCCCATCAGTGTCCCTCAGTTTGCACGCGGCCACTGGCAGGGCATCTCCGTGGCCCTCCTCGGTCCGAAGCCGAATCCGCGCTCTGCTAGAAACGGATGTGTACGATTTTGGAGTGTGTTGAAAAAAGAAAAATAGACCCTCAAGATGATTAAAAGACTTTGAATTGTGACCAGAACTGAGAGATTATTCAGTCGGAGTAAGAAAAGGCTACGTGGTGACTCAGCTCCACGTTTCAAGTATTAGAAGCCCCTTTAGGTAGTGGGTCGTGCTCAGATGTTGTCTGTCATCCCTGTCAGCTGCAGAAGACAAAGCAGTATTTGGAAGCATCAGAGACTTAGATGAATTTAAAAAGAAAAAAATTAACCAGTTAAGGGCAATTAACTGTGGAATAGTTTATGGGGATCTTTTGAATGGAGAGAATAAAAGATTCTCGTTTGTTTTGGTTGTAGATGTGATCCTGTATATCTACCAAAGAATAGTCTAAACCTAAAATTACTACATTTTGAAGCTGGAAGGAACACTGGAAAGCTCACTTCCTGTCTGGCCCAGGACCACTGCCCCGTTGTGTGCTAGGGAGAAGGACTGGCGGATGTGAGGGAACCTTTTGTCTCCACCACTTGCTCATGTCTGAGCCGATGCACAAGGAGCAGATCAGGCTCCGAGAGTTGGAAAGTGCACTGGAATTCCTGCTTGGGCCACCCGCAGTGTGGCCGTCCCTGCGAGGCCCCCTGTTGGATGGGAATCCTGCCCGTGGGAGCACGCCTGTAGTGAGAGGAGCTCGTTGCTCCGTGAAAGCTCTCTGTCCTGGGCGTCTCTGCTTGCAAGAAATGTTTTTTTATGCTTGACCACAATTCGATGCTCTGAATACACATTCGTTGTATTCAGCATTGCCCTGTAGAGTTCATAGAATGAGCCTCACGTGTTTTCTGCAAGAGAGCTCTTTCGATCCTAAAACCAGCTTTGTTGTTCCTAAGTCTTCTAGCTGTTCCCCACACAGGATGGTTTCTAGGTCCTTTCCCGTCCTAGTGGCCTGCCTTTCAATCCCGGTCAGGCTGTCAGAGTCCCTTGAAGGTGGAAAAGTGAACAAAGGTTCGTCTTGGCTCGTCTCCTTCCGTGGAACCTCCCGCACCTTGGGCTCAGGTCCCTTGGGACTCTTGCCTTGCCCTTCTGTATCCTCAGGCTGACCTTGCCCTTCTGTGTCCTCAGGCTGACCTTAAGCTGCCTCGAACTCCAACTCTTTCACAGCAGAGCCCAGTCCAGCATCCCGTGGTACTCCGTGGTTGAATGAGACACGCCACCGTCATGATACTCTTAGTCCTGGTGCCTTTCCCCCTGAAAATCCTTCACCTGCATCTTTCCCCAGGCCCTCTTCAGCTTCAAGGTGCCAGATACCCAGTCTGTTCTGTCGGTCAGAGTGTCCCGGAAAACCTGCTTAGCAGATGCGTTTTAGCAGTGACTTTCTGGTGGCGTTGCTTTCACTTTTCATTTATAATACAGGTGAGTAATCGAGACAGGATGAAAGCATGACACCAGGGTAGTGTTGGTGGGGTCATTGAGAGACAGGTCATGTCCCTTGTTTATTTTTCCAAATCATGCCACGAAGGCAACTCAGCTGCCACACCTGTCCAGAGCCAAACCTCCTCTTTTGCCTCACTTGTGCCCTGAGTGTGGAGGTTATTGGTAAACAGCTCCTGTGGCCACTGAATTTGGCTAGCCTAGTGGGTTCGAGTGTAATTTGATAACTGGATTAAGTTTCACGGAGACCTGTAGGAGGCCAGCGGCTTCCAGCCACGGCGTCACGACACATTGCTGTGTTACACTCAGCTGTCAGGCATCAGCAGCTACTGATGACAACGCACAGGAGTTTGCAAATAGCTTATTCTAAAATATCTGTATATGAACTAGAGTGGATTCAAGCTCAACCCTAAAATGTTATTTTCACTTACATTCTCATGCGAAGGGATGGAGCTGCAGCTGTTGTGGTGGGCATTTTGTATAACTTGCAGTCTGCTTGATCTTATTGATAGGACTTTAATCCCAGAGGAAATTTTATTCTTGTATTCTTATATTTCTCTGAACATTTTTGATAGATGATAGAATCCGGATTCATTCATGCTAGTGTTTTGTGCAAGCGGATGTCATGTCATGTGCATCGCTGTAGAAACAATGCTGAGGCCTGTGACAGCAGAATGTGCCTTTGCTGGCCCGGTCTATAAATTGAGTAGCTCTTGAAACATTTAGGCAGAAACCTTTGGGGTGATTTCAAAGTTCCTTTCCTCCTCACAAGTCTCCCAGGGCCTGCCATGACTGAAATTCCATGATTGTTTATTTAAGATAAGATAGGCCTTCTTTGATAGAAGTTTAAAAAATATCAATAATTTTGGAAAAATCCTGTTATTCAGGAGCCTTTCTGAGAGTGAACTTTCATGCCTCTTTTACATCCATATTCCATGCCTCTTGTAAGCATCATGTAATTTTCCATACTGCCTGCCCTCCTTCCTGTATGATATAATATCCCATTTGGTAAATAGATTAATTTGTTGAGTGTAAAATGGCTGTTGAAAATATTTCTTTCACTTGTCAAACCCTCTAGCCGTCCATCTTTCTGTCCTGCCCATGTACACGTCAGGGTTTGGGTGCCGGCTGCCAGCCCGGCCCTGCACCGGCTTGGGCCTCTGAAGGTTTCCTTTCCGTCCCTCCGATGTGGGAGGCAAGAGGAAATCACGGTGAGAGTCATAATTACTCTAATAGCAGAAGGTGCAGCGTGCTGTGGGAGTACAGAGAGGCAGTGATTCACCGTCTTTAGAGACTGTACTTTAGTTTTTGGCAAAAATGCAACCAGTATTAATTTTCTTGGGGTATAGTATATATAGACATGTGTTAGGACATTTTGCTTATTTTAAAATGAAGGTAGCATAAAAGGTGCTGCCAAAGAGTAGTGCTGAGCATTTATGTGTGGAAGACCTTAAACGCGAATGGTTTAACTGTCTTTCAGAGAAAGGATATTCTTGTTACATGGTTAAGAAGCTGAGTGGTTAAGAAGCTGCATCAGAGTGTGGAAAGTGCATCGGCTTATGGCTAGACAAACCTGGATATAAATCCTGCACCCTTCATATGCCAGCTGTGTCTCTGTGGGCAAGACATGTAACCACCTTGAGCCCATTTTTTTGTGCTGAAAATTAGAAATGATAATACTGACTTTGCAAAGTTGTTGTAACAATGAGTGGAATTTTATGTGAAATGCCTAGTCTAGTGTCTGCTCAGAGAGAGTCCTCACTACATGTTAGGTATTGTACTTTTGTTGTTGGACAGCTCCTTTTAAAGCCAAGCTCTCTACTTCTAGAAGAAGTAATTTGCCTTAAAAGTGTACACTTGCTTACCTCCTACCCACTGTCAAATCCGTTGTACAGTAGTTTGGGGGCATTCACTATTCCACAGACAGTTTGGCAAAGGTTGACGAGGGCTGTCCACTTGCTGGTTTCTGTGGTGTTTGACACAATAGGCCACCTCTTTCTTCTTGAAATGTTGTCCTCATTGGCTTCCTTAGATTTCCTTATCTCTGATGTGTTTACCAACTCCCCTCGACTGAATCTTAAATGTTGAGGTTCTTTTATCCCTTTGTAAGTCCTTCCTGGCAGTCTCGTCTCCTACTCACAGTTTGACTCCTGCTTGTAGACTAATGACTGGCACACCTGGGTTTGCAACCTAGTCTTTGCCCTGGCGCGGTCTCTCAGAGCATGGTGCAACGGCGTCTGTGGATAGGAGTGGTGGAAATGAAGTGGGGTGTTTGTTCTCTGTCACCTCTCCTGGGAGTTGTCACCGCCATCCACCTTGTCAGGTAAACGTGTCTCTCTGGGCCTTTCAGCTACTTCATCTAGCGCTGCAACTTTGGGCGTTCAACTTTGTTCCTTTCTCTACATTAATTTGCTCACATTGTCACTAGAATTACTTTTCTAAAATGAATATAGTATTATACTAATTGCCTATTTGGTGGTTGATCTTTTTCTTACTGATTTGCAGAAACTCTTTATATATTATTATGGAATTTGACCCTTATATGAATTCTGAAAATATTCATGACAGAGCATACATATGTCACATTTACTGAATTTAAGTTTCCAGTTTATTAGAATATAAAGTCTTGAAAGGAGGGAGAACAGTTTATTCGAATGTGTATTCCGAATGTTTATCTGTGCTTGGTGCATACTAAAAGTTGATTGAATTGAACGAGTTAAAAATGTAATCTGGACCTTCTGTGGCTGCCCTTTGCTTTACCTGCACACGGACATTCTTGCTGTCTCCCACGTAAACTTCTCTCAGCCTCTCAAGCGCAGCGTCTGCTACTTCCTGTCCTGTGTGCTTGCAGTGTGTCACAAATGTTTACAACCGTTTTCTCTTCGTGGGATCTTCAGGGGCAGGTCCTTATACACTCGGCTTCCCCAGTGTTGAGTGCAACATCTGGCAGATAATATTTTCCTTTTTTTTAAACAACAAATAAATTGACTGGAGGAAATACACTGGTTTATTACAAAAGCATAATGATGTTAGTATTTCCTTTTACCCCTCAATGTCTTATTTTTATTAACATAGCCAAGTTGAATTACTTTTTCTAATACCTTTGACTTAAGGAATACCTGACTTTCTCATTGTCCTTCCCAGAGTATTTTCATGTGATGAATTCATAAGGCAGGTCTCCTTCACTTTGGATTTTGTAATTATTTATAATTCTAAGCACAAATTTTAGGATAACACCTCAGGCCGGGTGTGGTTGCTCACGCCTGTAATCCTAGCACTCTGGGAGGCCAAGGCAGGAGGATCTCATGAGCTCAGGAGTTCGAGACCAGCCTGAGCAAGAGCGAGACTAGTTTCTGCGAAAAATAGAAAAATGGACTGGGCATGGTGGTGTTTGCCTGAAGTCCCAGCTATTTGGGAGGCTGAAGCAGGAGGATTGCTTGAGCCCAGGAGTTTGAGGTTGCTGTGAGCTAGGCTGATGCCACGGCACTCTACTCAGGGCAACAGAGTGAGACTCTGTCTCAAAAAATATATATAAAGTAACACCTCAGTTTGATTTAACCTCGCTAATCTTGTCTGTTCTCTGATTCTAGCCTTTTTAGATGATTTTTTAAACATTGGGATTCTCCTACCTATTCTTTTTAGTTATTTACTCTAATTCATGTCATTTGTCTAAGCTTTACGCCTGACTAGTAAATTAATTTTTGGAGGCAGTCAGTTTGAACTAGTGCATTCACAAATCATTTTTAGTCCTGTGTATGTGATATGGGAAAGATTCCCACTTGTGTTAAGAAGAAGCTGTGGCTTCTATAGGAAAAAAAGAGGGGGGAGGTGCTTGAGCAATTGTTTTTCTTACCCTAATTGGTATATTTTTCTGTAGCCACACTTTGGAATGATAAATTTTTTAAAAATGTGTCACGCGTTGGCTTACCCTAAGCTTTATTTTAATCTTTTGTCGTCTCCGGGAGGAGAATTTTCCAGGGATAATGATCCCAGCATTTGTATATTTATTTTTGGCATATGTTTTATAACATATTTCACACTTATATTTGAAAATAAAACTTTGTTAATTTGTGGGCTACCTTGCTTCTCTCCATAGGCTCTTGCTCAGAGAAAATAAGTAATAAATACAGTGCCTTTATATTTTTTGAGCTTTCTATTCTAAAAATGTTAATAATGTTAATGTCTATACCCTGCACATAGATTGTCTCATTTTAAATACCTAGTAAGTAAGTGGCAAAGCAGTATTTGGACTCCAAGTCTTGACTCCGGACTCTGGGATTTTAATGCCGTAACGCTAATTTGAGGGCCAGATGAGGCCAAATGTGTTGGGTGGTATCAGTGAATTGGGAAAAACAATGTAGCTGCTGGAAATCATTTTGTTGAGACATCAGCCTTTTCTGTGGGAGAAAAATCTAGTACTTTCGTGGGGCAAGTATTTCTCTCTCTTTTGTAGAACTGTGTGGCTGGGCTCCCAACCACGGGGCTAGACTGTAAATAGGCTTTGCTTGGTGTTGCTGATCCATTGTGACGTTGAAACACAAACTAATCCAAATCTTAAAAAGAAATGCTAGTGATGAGTTACATAAGAAAGTCATTTTTATTGGACCCTAAGTCTTTTCTCTAGGTTAAACTATGAAAAACAGATTATCTAGTGCTAGCATTGTACACTGTTGGCTTTCTAGTAGAGACTTTGCTTTTTTATACAGGCAGATGTGGGTTTGGTTCCAGATCACTGCTATAAAAACAAATATTGCAACAAAGCGAGTCACGAATTTTTTGGTTTCCCAGTGTATATACAAGTTATGTTTACACTGTACTTTTAGTCTGTTAAATGTACAATAGCATTATGTCTAAAACAGTACATATTTTAATTAAAAATACTTTATTGCTAAAAAGTGCTAATGATCATGGGAGCTTTGAGTGAGTCAGGGTGGCTGCTGCTGTATCAACTAAGTTTACGTAATATTCTGAATCTGTCGTTATTATATCAACAATGTTGACAGTATTCACCAGGAGTAGGTTCCATCTGAAAATCCATTCTTTGCTCTTCCGTAAGGAAAAACTCCTCATCCATTCAGATTTTATGATGAGATCGCCGCATTTCAGTCCCATCTTCAGGCTCCACTTCTCACTCTTGTTCTCATGCTGTTTCCACCACGTCTGTAGTTACTTCCTCCACTGATGTCTTGAAAGTCAACTTCTTACAAATTCTTGTTAACGTTGATCTTTTGACCTCCTCCCATGAACCATGAGCGTTCTTAGTGGCATCTAGAATAGTGAGTCTAGAACGATTTCAGCGTGCTTTGCTCAGATCCATCAGAAGAGTCACTCTCTATGGCAACTGTAACCTTACCAAATACATTTCTTATGCAATACGATTTGAAAGTTTTAATCACTCCCCAATCCATGGACTGCAGAATGGATGTTGTGTTAGCAGGCTTGAGAACATTTATCTCCTTGCACATCTCTGTCAGAGCTCTCCGGTGACTAGGCGCATTGTCAATGAGCAGTAATATTTTGAAAGGTACCTTTTTTCTGAGCAGTTGGTCTCAACAGTGGGCTTCAAATACTCAATAAACCATGCTGTAGACAGAGGTGCTGTCATCAGACTTTGTTGTTCCATCTCTAGAGCACAGGTGGAGTAGATTCAGCATCATTTTTTAAGGGCCTTAGGAATTTCAGAATGGCCAATGAGCATTGGTTTCAGCTTAATGTCACTAGCTTCATAAGCTCCTAACAAGGGAGCCACCTTGTCCTTGGAATCTTTGAAATCAGGCATTGACTTTGAACATTCTAGGTGGCATCTTCTTCCAAAAGAAGGCCATTCTTTTTCCCATTGAAAATCCATTGTTTAGTGCGGCCACCTTCATTTGTCTTAGCTAGATCTTCCGGATAACTTGCTACCGCCTCTGTATCGGCACTTGCTGTTTCACCTTGCACTTTTATGAAGATGGCTTTTTTTCTTAAACCTCTTGAGCCACCCTCTGCTAGCTTCCAACTTCTGCAGCTTCCTCACCTCCCTCAGCCTTCATAGAATTGAACAGAGTTAGGGTCTTATTTCAGATTAGGCTTCGGCTTAAGGGAATGTTGTGGCTGATGTGATCTTCTCTCCGGACCAGTCACGCTTTCTCCATCTCAGCAATAAGGCTGTTTCACTTTCTTGTCATTTCTGTGTTCACTAGAGTAGCACCTTTAATTTCCTTTAAGAGCTTTTCCTTTGCATTCACAACTTGGCTAACTGTTTGGCACAAAAGGCCTGGCTTTGGGCTTATCTTGGCTTTGCCATGTCTACTCACTACGCTTAATCATTTCTAGCTTTTTATGTAAAGTGAGAGACATGCGAGTCTTCCATTCACATGAACACTAGAGACCACTGTAGTGTTATTAATCCGCCTCATGTCAATATCGTTGTGTCTCAGGGAAGAGCAAGGAGAGAGATAGCAGTGCGGCAGGTGGGGAGCACTAAGAACCTGCGCAGCCTGCATGATCAAGTTTGCTGTCTTAATGTGGGTGTGGCTCATGTAACAATTACCATAGTAACATCAAAGATCACTGATCACAGATCACCATGACAGATACACTAACAATGAAAACGTTTGAAATCTTGTAAAAATTACCGAAATGTGATACAGAGACATGATAGGAGCACATGCTGTTGGAAAAATGGCGCTGATAGCCTTGCTCGTGGTAGAGTTGCCAGAAACCTTCCGTTTAGAAAACATGCAACATCTGCGAAGGGAAGCAAAACAAAGTGCAATAAAATGAGGTATGCCCGTATTCATTTTCATGTTTTTGTTACCAAAGCAAATAAAGGAAGCCACACACAGCTAAAGTGAAAGCCACTTCAAGGAGATGTCACATGAAACATTTTGAGGAGGGAGTTATGTGGTTTCATTGTAACATTTTAGATGTAAGTGCAAATTGTTTTGCGATCAGAATTTTTCATTTGCCACTTTTAACTATTCTGTACTATGTTGAAGGTTTAGGACTAGCCCAGTTACAGTTTTTAAATTGATTGTTTAAAAGAAATTATTTAAAAGAAAAGGATAGTGATTCAGAATTTTAATGCTGCTTCTGATGCAGGTTGATTGGAGAAATTTCTTTGTTCCATGATTGCTAAACAAGATTCTGATACAGCTGAATCTGGTTTGACTTACTTTGAGAAATTCTGTGGTCGAAGTAGTTGCAGGTCATGGGCTTGGGTGTAAGGCAAGAGTCAGCATCCTACCTTGATGCCCGAGGTCGGTGAATTCAGGGAGCTCCAGTTTTACACTGGGGCCTCTTGCTTTCCCTCACTTCATGGTAAATACTTCCATATGTGGGGCAGTTTCTTCCCTGCTGGAATTGCTTTTTTTTTCCCCCTGGTGATACTTTTGTGAACCTTGGATTTCAAACCTGACTTCTTTTTGGTGGTTGTTTGTAAAGGTGTTCATTAACACGTAGATGAAAAGATTTAAATAAGTTATTCTTAAATAAGAACAGACTAGGGTGTTTTGTTAATAATTCTTGCTTTGTTAATTTATATTTATTGAAATGTAAGGTCTTTCATGGCCTGGAAAAACAGAACATACATTTCACCTTTCCTACTGTGTGTGTTTATTTCAATTTTAAAGCCAGACTTTGCCTGAAATAAGCTTTATCATATAAGGAAATCGATAGTGAGATATTGTGCCCAGTGTAATAAGTATAGGAATAATATCAGGTAAGTCTGTATTCCAATAGAAATATCTAAGTAAACTAACCAATGACTGAACATATCAGTGGTTCCATGTATGAACAAGTTGAGAAAATTTGCTTTTTTTTTTTTTTACAAATGTGGATTTAATTTGTGTCTCAAGAGTGAAATTTTAAAGCAGAATATTAACATAGCACTTCTTTTGAGGATTCCTTTAGTGAATACAACTTCTGAATTCAGTGTTTTTAGCATATTTGTAGTAAGTTCCAGGCTTTTGAATTTTTTCTTATGGAAGAGAGACATGCTGGAGTCCATTAGTCAAAATATTTGATTAGAATTGAATTGCCATGCACAGAAGTAAAACTATGTTGCTTCTCCGTATTCTTAAAAAATGGAACTGTGCATGAGTTGTTTTGTGTACTTCTGCTATTTTAATATCACTTTCACTCTTATGCTGAGCTGTGTGCTGTGACCTCAGGGGTGTAATTGTGCCCTTTCCTTTGGCACAAGGTTTTCAGCTGTGAGCTTTCATGAATGATTTATTTCCAGAATGATGAAATTATCACTAATAATAAATGATTATGTAGGTATGCTACAGATAATAAAAGTACCACCTGTTCTTATTTGGACTTCTATTCTGTGAGGAGATAGCACCAGATGTGATAATTTACTTTGATTATTTGGCCTTTATTCAAGATGTTACTTTCCTCCCGAACTGCTACCTGTAGCTACTGTTTCACTGGAGTTTCCTGAATGCGGGGAGTGAGTGGGAGGAAAAGCCATGTTACTTGCAGACAGGGCAATAGTATATGGCAGCTGGAAATGGAGTTTGTCTGTAGGCCACCCTTAGTTGATTTGCACTGTCACGCAAGAAACCTTTTCATGCATTTATCTCAGGACATGGCATTCTGGAGACTTCTTTGAATGCTGCCTGTTGCTCTTTCTGATGGAATCTGGTCCACATTGTTGAGAAAGCAGCCACAGAAAGAACTGAAACGGCAGCCTGACAGTGTGTTTGCTTCAGGTCCGTAGACTTCACCTGTTTCAGTTTTAGAAATGCTTCCACATTCTTTTTGCTTCTCTTTAAATTGGACCCATTTGGATTGAAATTAAATTTCTCTTTATGGTGTGACCTACTTGGTGTCAGTTATTTTTGCAAATGCTGTTTTTTTTAATCCTCAAGGTGATCTGTGAGGAGGTTAACAGGGAAACCTATTCTGATGTCTATGAATCAGAGAAGTCGAATAATTTGTTCCTGATCACAGAGCTAATAAGTGGCAAAGCTGGAATTAAATATAACATTTAAAAATTATTTTGAGAAATGTCAAATATACATAGAAATTAAAAGAGGACAGTTGACTCCCACATGCCTGTTATACAGATTAATACTGGAAATTTTACTATATTTCTTTTATTCCTGTTTTCTTTTCTTTCTCTTGGCCAGAGTAATTTTAAAGCAGATCCCAGACATGATGTTAGCAAATGCACAGACTTTGACTGTGGGGCTAATAGCGTTTCATCTCTGTCCCATATGGTCTGAAGTTACAGGAGAACATGACACAATGTGGAGACTGAACAGTAGAAGCCACATTTTTCTAGAAAACAAGTTATATTTCTACACCCAGTTTTCATGACAGTCATCACTTGGTACTCATTTATTAATAAAATTGTGATGAAATATCTACTGTTTCTTGAATACGGACTCAGGGCTAGGAACAGTCCCTCATGCTTAATGCATATGAACTCGGTTCAGAATAGCCCTGTGTTCTATAATCATCTCTTGTGGGTTCCAACTGCTTTTCAAAAAGATGTATCTCTTTTATGTAAAAATGAAATATTTTACGTTGCCTTGAATTGTAATATCTTTTCCACTCCTTCTCACTTTTACTGCTCACTGTAATAATTTGTTGATGGAGGATAGAACCTTGCAGCTCAACAGTGTGGTCCACAGGCCAGCGGGATCACCATTGCCTGGGGGCGTGTTAGAAATAGGATCTCAGACCCTGCTTCAGACACTGAGTCAGAATCTGCATTTTAAATTAGATCCTCAGGTGGTTTATATGTATATTATAAGTTGTAAAGCTTTGGGTAGCATTTAAACAGGTGCCTTGCAAGAATGGTTACACATCACAGTGGAAAACTTTGAAAGGTACTGTGCCCAGTGTTAGCCCTGACTAGTTAAATCAGACTCTGTCATCAGACCCTCACATTGGTTTTTTTTTTTTTTTTAATATCTCAGGTAATTCTTAAATTTTGCCAGGCTTGAAAATGCACTGGTTTAATAGGACTGGAGTATCTTTCTATTCTGTACCAGCTGCTTAGCTCAGAACAAACATTTCGTCTTATAAATCATATATTGAAAGTGATGCTAAATAAGAATCCGAGATGGAAGAAATTCAGGGCGTACATTAATCTTTTCAGTAATGGTAATTGACTGGTGGTATAGAAAATAACTCCCTTTTATGCAGGACTGAGCTTCTTCGATGTTCTTATCCTCCCTTGGCACTAGGGAATGAAAATGCTGCCAAAATATATTGTATTTTTTTGTTCCAATCTTTCCTTCAGGTGAAGAATTACACTAAGGGAAGTAGGGAGATATGGGATAGCAAATGAACAGAAACTGGTCTATGAGTTGTTGAATAAATTCATGTCATTGCACTTCATAGGATTCTAAGTATTTGTTGTCGTCGTTCTTAGATTTGTGTGTGTGTGTGTGTGTGCGTGGCTGTTTGATTTTCTTTAAGTCAGTGACTTCAGCCTCGGCACATCCTTTGTCCATGTAGCTGTGGTCCCTGAGTGCCCAGTAAATGCAGGCACATGAACAAAGTAGCAGAAAGGAGCTGGGCAGCGGAGCGAGGAGGAGTGTGTGCTCCTTACCTTTGGCTGCATGTGGCAGAGGGTCGTTCAGAGCCAAACCACCTGCACTGAGTCCTGGCTTTGCTGCTCATTTGCTGAGTGGCCATGGGCAAGTTAATTATGTGCCTCAGGTGTCTTGTCTGTCGAGCCGGGTGATGACAGCACCTACCTGTAGCGTCGTTATGCGGATTAAGTAAATTAATATATGTGTAAAGCACTTGGAAGAATGCCAGATACACAGTAAGTGCTATATAAGTATTTTCTGATATAATTACAATTATTAAATGTTGTATACCTCAAAGAGACAGGTGGCTTATATACGAAAGCATAGACTGTTACCCTAATGGTTTTAACATCTGAGAAATTCTTAGGTCTGGACAGGATTTTTGTTCAGGGAGATAGAGCAGGGACGCAAGGTGTTCAGGCACTTTCTGACTCCGTCTAGTCCTCACTGCATCGGGCAAGTGAGTTAGCCAGTCCGCCTGTGACTGACGAGGGAGCAGGCAGCACTCCTCACAGGCGCACAGTTAACCTTAGGTTGTTGAAGTACTTTAGGTTCCTTCCATAAGAGGCCCTGAAGAAATCCAAATTTTAGTCTTTAAAATAATTGCTTTCCCCAAAGCCCTGTAGTAGCATGGTTGAGTTTTTTTTAAAAAAGCAGTTCATTAGATTAGTAGTATTTTATAATTTGGTTTCATTTGAGGAACAGCTAGAGGGGTAAGTTCCGGCAACAGGACCAGACAGGTTAGAGGGCAACAAAGGAGTCCTGGAGCTGTAGGATCCCAGAACCATCAAATATCAGATATATCAAATATCAGGCATATCTAAAGATGACACGTTAGCCCAGTGCCTTTATTGTCCAGAAGACAAAATTGGGCTGAACTGTGAAGATTTTAATATTCTTATGAGAAATGCATGCTCTATTTTGCTTATTTTTAATACTTTTGTCTTTAATTAAATATACTTTATACCTATATGTACACACATGTATGTATATACTGAGTATAGCAAAAATATAGAGCAACCTTGAATATTTTTTCTACAGTAAAATATATTTGTGTTCAGTTTTATATTTCTCTTTCCAAAGTTGTGATATTAACTAAATATATTACCTCTTTATCACAGTTCTCTTAGTTCATTCAGGCTATTATAACAAAAGTACCGTAAACTGGATAACCTGTAAGCAACAGAAATTTATTCCTCACAGTTGTGGAGGCTGGGAAGTTCAATATCAAGGTGTCAGCAGGTCAGTGTCTGGGGTGCAGGGAGAGTCCGTTGTCTAGCTGTCTCCCTGCATGGCGGAGGGGTGAGGGGTTCTCTGGGGCCCCTGTGTTAGAGGACTCGCTAATCCCATTCGCAAGGGTCTGCCCTCATGACCTAATCACGGCCAGAGGCTTTGCCTCCTGATACCATCACCTCAGGGTTAGGATTTCAACATGTGAATTTTGGGGAGAGAAGCATTCAGACCATAGCGATAGCGATTTTCATGCATTTGGAATACACTATGGCATCTATTTTTTATGGGCAAGATGAGGCATGTTTTTGTTGTCATAGGAAAAATTGTTCTGTGAAGAGAGTGACTGTTATTTATTTAACATTTAGCCAGAAAGCCTAAATAGGTTTAAAAGAGCTCATTTGACACGAGTTCTGGGGCATAAGTGTTAAAGGACAAATGAAATGAGGGTTTTGTCTTTTTAATTGGGGTGGAGGGAAAGGGCCAGCCTTCTGCAGGGGAAATGACTATAAATGGTCTTCACAGTTGAGGCATCTTCTGTTGCAGCAGCCACCTTCTGCCTGGATTATTTTTCCTCTTTCTTCACAGAGTATTGGTGCTATAAATGCCTTTCTTTTGGCACTTGAGTTCTGCCATTTGACTCTTCAGTTTTTTCTTGTTTATGCATAAAATTAAATTTTCTTGCTTTTATTTTTGAAGCTTTGTACAGCCATGGTACCAAGCTTCTTGCCTTTGTTTTCATTTTGTTATTCCCATCTTGGAGGCTTGTTCACTGGTACTTAGTATGCTTGGAAGGGTTCCCCTGTTTCGTGCCAGATGACAACAGCAAGTGGATCCTGCTCCCTGGTCCTTTTATAGATAGCTTGTTTTTTGGAAGCAAATTTAAAGAAAAAATTAAAAACAGAAAATTGTATTGTCAGTGCTGCAGACGTAATGACATTCATTCTCATGTGCTGGATTTTTTGGTCCCTGCTAATAATTTTAAGCCTTTAGAAGAAGGAATGCTATTCCTTGTTTTAGTGATGAAATAATATACGCTGAGGTACCACCCAACAGGGAAGTGCTCTTGTGTTTGTTTCTTCAAATATATGTGTGTTCTGAATTATGTCTATTTTTAAAAAATGTCATTCTGTAAGTCTGTTGTACCAAAAGTCTACTTTTTATTTCAGAGTTAAAAATGTGCACAAAATAAACATGTATAGACATGTTTATCTCTGTAAGTTTGCTATCCTGGAGTTTGTTTATAAGCATTATCATCTATAAAATATAGGTGAGAAAACTGAATCACAGTTTTGGATCACACAGATCACTGGTGAACATAGAAGCACAAATTATCTTAATGTCATAGATAAGAGTCTTTTGATAGAAAGTAGCACAAATCCTACCAAAAATACCTCGTCGTGTAAGTGCAAGTGCAAGGGATGGATTTGGCTTTGAACAGACACACCCCTCAGTGTTCTCCTCTTCTTACTCCTCTGCAGTGCGTTCCCTCTAGCCGGTTTCACAGTTGTGCAGGTTTTGTCATGTTGGAGCAAGATACCCACCCAGAGATCCAGCCTGACCTACGCTTTTTACTAAAGATCTCAGAACAAGCCTGGTGTCCATCAAAATCCATATGACCTCTTGGAGGTTTCAGATGGATCATGTGTCCACTACTGCAGCGTCCCCGGCCTTTTTGGCATCAGGTACAGGTTCATGGAAGACAGTTTTCCCATGCACTGGGGGATGGTTCGGGAAGATGAGGTGCATTACATTTACTGTGCAAACTCCCTGCTAATGATCTGTATTTGCAGCTGCTCCCCAGCGCTAGGATCATTCATCGCCTCAGATCATCAGGCATTAGATTCTCCTAAGGAGCGCAACCTAGATCCATCACATGCGCGGTTTCCAGTAGGTTTCGTGGGCTACTATTAGTATCTAACGCTGCTGCTGGTCTGACAGGAGGCGGAGCTTACGCGGAGATGTGCGTGATGGGGAGCCGCTATAAACACAGGTGAAGCTTCCCGCCTCCCCAGCTGCTCACCCCCTTCCAGGTGGGCCATTCCTAACAGGCCACCGGCTGGTACCAGTCCTCGGCCCAGGGGTTGGGGCCAGCAGTGCCATCGGATCAGCCAGTGCATCTGGAGGTATTAGGCCAATCTGATTACAAACTGACAGCCTAATTACAGATTAGAATATTCCTTGTTGAACTCCAGTTTAGAATGAAGGAATAACTGTTTTGGGTAAGCTTGTGTAGCCTGGAGCACTATCCCTTACTACCTGACGGTTATTTCTAAGAACCATGACTATTCACCTGGAATCCAAGCTCCCTTCACTGTAGGAAACACGTTGAAATGTTAAGACTGTATACATATGTATGTATATACATACATGTACATATACGTGACTGTGTATGTGTGTGTGCATGTGTGCATATATGTATATGCACTATTATAGCTATATCCATGGCTGGACTGATCTGGTTTCAAAATATCATCTTCCTTTAGCACATATACTGTTTTAATAACAACACAACATGTAAGTGAACGATTTAGTTTTAATTGATTATATTTTAGGGTCACTATTTTTGGGTAGCTTATAGAGAATACCTCCCTAATGCTAATGCCCAATCTAAAATATAAACTTTTAAAATCACAATTTTGGATAGACCATTTCTGGAATAATTTTTGTTTTTAATTTACTACTGATGATATGTGTGTGTGAATTCTTAGTAGTTTCTGGAAGATAGAATAACATCACTTGATGTTGTTCTTAGAGTTAATGATTCTTGCCAAGTTTTTAGGTGCTTCTCCCTCTATTCAATAACTCCTGTGGAAATTGGGCATTGGATTGAGGAAATTTAGGTACACATAGCATCTTATTTGTTGTTCAAAATTATCCTAGGAAGCAGGTGCTGTCTTTATTTGAGGTAAAGAAATTGAGGTACAGAGGCTAAATACACCTGATTTAGTCTGCTTAATGTACGTGACACCACAGAGACTATGATACTTAAGAGTTTTCCAGAGTCTGCTTGCTTTATCATTCTTAGTGGGCTGCGTATTTGTATTTAAAATAGGTTTATTGATACAGGCTTATCCCTTGCATGTTTAGTTTTCCGTAATTGATACCCTTACATTTCTGTTCTGAAACCTCCTTTAAATATTCCTTAATAGACTTTTCTTTTTTTAGACAGAGTCTCCCTCTGCCACCTGGGGTAGAATGTGATCATAACTCACTGCACGATTATAGATCCATTCCCAGCCTTAAGTGATGCTCCTGGCTCAGCCTTCTGAGCAGCTGGGACTATAGATGTGCATCACCATCCCAGGCTAATTTTTTTTTTTTTAAAGATGTGGGGTCTTGCTGTGTTGCCCAGGCTGCTGAATAGATTCTTAACTCATGTTTTTCAATGAATTTGAGAGATTGTGTTCTCTCCATTGATCAGATCCGTACTGAAAGGAATGAACTGCGGTTAAGTACTACTGTCAATTTCACATCGTCACTGAATTTGCTGCCCATTTGAAATTGATGCTGTAGTTGTAAAGGAGCATGTTTAGTTTGCTCTAATTAGGTAACATGGCTTACAACATGAAAGTTTTGGGTACTCTTGAAAAAGACTATCACACACAACTTGTAGCTCTAGAAATTTATTCAAATTAATGAATACTAAACACATGCTTAAGTGAGCGCCTCCCCCGGTCTGTACTATTGCCCTGGGGACACGCCAAATAGCCAGAATATATAATTATAATAACTTTTTACATAGCATACTACTAGTATTTAAAAGTGATAATATAATTTGTCTCTCATTCTTTTTTGGGGATACACGTTACTGAAGGAAGTTCGGGTAACTTTATCTCTTATGTTCTTCCTTTTTAAGCCAGGCTGCTTTTTAAAATCTGGTATAACTCTGAGAGATAATTATTTGCTTTCAAAAGCTCAATAGCTTATGAGAAATTCTCTCAATGGCTGCCTGCTTTTAAAATAATATTCATATTTCTTCATTATATTCTCATTTGTTGCCATTTTAATTTTTAAAAATTTAGTTGAGAGATTGCTTGTCCAACAGAAATGGAGCTAGTCCACCTTGAGAAGTGTGAGAATCTGTATAGAACAACTTAAGAATATAGAAGGTTTGGAAAAAGAATCTCCAAACCAATTTTCGCTGCAAATTTCTCAGATTACAGGTCCTTTTGTGCAGAGTTACAGGTGAGTGGTAATGTGTAGTGGACAGAACTTTGATCTATCAGAATTCTCTTGAGTTACAGTAGGTTTAATGTTCATATTGAAGATAGAGAATGCTGACTATCAAGTTAGACTTGAGCATAAGAGATTGGACCCTAACTTTAAGAGCCTATGAAGTTTGAATCTCTTTTATTCTTAGATACAAATGAAAACTTTAATGACTCTTTTGATGGAAGACATCATTATATTTCTCTTCTTAGTATCTACTGCATACTTTTGCTTATATGGTATGCTATATATACAAACAATAATTATGGCGGTATTATTTATCTATACAATCCTAAAAAATATAATTTAAATATGACACCATTACTCCTAGATTAATGGTTTATTTTAAGATTAGTTAGGTGAGTATGATGCCTGACTCTTATGAATTTGTCTGCAATGTAAGCACATCATTAATGAAGCCCGTTTTCTTACCACTTCAATGAATTCTTGATAAAATATTTCATTATTCCAGGAAAAATGTCTATTTGTGTTTTCTTTCATAGGAAAGTCATTGTTAGTTTTTTTTTTTAATTTCAGAATATTATGGGGGTACAATTGTTAAGGTTACATACATTGCCCTTGTCTCCCCTCCCCCCTCGAGGCAGAGCTTCAAGCGTGTCCATGCCCCAGACAGTGCGCACTGGACTCACTATGCATGTATATGCCCATCCTCCCTCCCCTCCCCTCCCCCTGCCCCACACCTGACAAATGTTTGTTTTTCTTTTTTTCTTAACATTTTGGTTACATTTATATCTTTGCCTCTCTCTAGCAAGGGTTAGGAGTATGCCCTTCCATTTTTACTTTTTAAAAGAAATTTAATTGTTGAAGTTCCTTTCATGAAGTATGCTGTAAACTTAGTTGAAAAGGAATAATTTAATTGGTGCTGGGGTTTTCTGAGGCCTTTTATGAACAAATGTTAGTTGGTTATTTAAGTAGTGATCTTTTTTGTATCTTTCCGTGGTTTAAATTTTTCTGAATATATTTCCTAAAACTAACAATTCCAAAAAAATACAATTCCAGTATTCAAAAGCGTGTGTGTGTGTGTGTGTGTGTGTATGCCATCATTTTGAGTGGACAATTTATATTCCCAAATTGCTTTGATACGTTGTTTACTAAACTTCAACTGTTAATGTTTTGTAATGGAAGTGAGAAATAACAATCAACACTTGTTGAGAGGTTACAGGTATCAAGTACAGTTTTGATCTGTTTTTCACATAGTTATTTATTTCATACTCAGCACAACCCCAAGAAGTAGGTATTGCCATTCTCATTTTACAGAGGAAGAGACTGAGTCACAGTGAATGACTTGGCCTTCATTGTTGGGTGTCTTACTTTAATCTCACATGGCAGAGGGGCAGACAAGCTGCTTTGGGCATCTTGTGTATATCAGGCCTTCATAACCTAATCACCTGCCAGGGGTCTCGGTACTATCAAATTGAGAATTAGGTTTCTATATGTGAATTTTGAGGAGTCCAAACATTCAGACCATAGCATATGTTTGCTAAAGATTATTGTTGAATAAAATGCAAATACTTGGCTCAAAGTATAGGACATAGGGCGCTCAGAATTTCCATTTGTTACTTCCCATTTTTTCTTTATGTTAAAGAACCTCAGAATATGTCAAATGGCATTTTCCTTTATTAACATAGAGGAAATAAGCCGAAAAATGGAGCATGTTAAGGAAAGGAATGGGAACACTTGTGGAAGATAAGAGGCTCTCCACCAAAGAATAGTCACAGAAAGCTGTATACAAACAAGTGATGGCAAGAATTCAACACAATTTAAAATGAAAATTGGGTTTTTAGGGCCTAATACTTATGTTTTAAGGCTAGTTTCAGAGTCTTCTAGTATACAGAGAAAGATGTAAGTTACGATTTCTAAGTGGGACTATCATACTTACTGAAAAAACTATCAAATCAGGAGCTAGTGTTTCTAATCATGTTTTGAAAAAATGCAAATAAAATATATTCTTCTGCAGAGCAGTTTTTATAAAAGAAGAAAATAAGAAAGAATGACTCTTACAATGAAGGAAGGTGGCCATTCAGATAACTTGAAGAAACAGATTAGAGAAGTTTTTATACTTTGTTTCCACTCTCCTCTCTATAGTTCAAATGAAAAAAATGTAGAAAGTATCTCATAGGGATTACTTTTATTTTCTTTAAACTATGTTGAATTAGATATCTGTCATTAAATTATTTAAGATGAGTTATGGTGAGAGGTATTATAATGCCATTATTTGTAGTTTGTACAGCAAAGCACAAGCAACTTAAGAGTAACCATTTTGAAAATTAAATATTTTGGTAACTTGACTAGTAACACCTTCTTAATTAAAATATGATAAAATAGAAGCCTAACTCCAGAACTTATTCTTTAAAATTAATGAATGTTGAAATATCTGCAGTAATATTTTTGCCAGTGCAAGTGTTGGATAGTGTAATATAAACATATTTTTGCAAATTTTTGATTCCTTTTAGCTTCTGGATTGCCTCCCACTTTTAAATGTAGGGTAGGTGATGAAATTGGTGGGCATTAAATGCATTTAAAAATTGCAAATGCATTCTATTTTTTTCTTATAATTACTTGGCAGACTCTGACTGTTGTTTCCTGTTGTATAGCGATGACCGTATCTTCTAGTGTTTGCCCCTCACGTGAAGTGCTCCTTAGAGTAGAACAGTTTTTAGGATCAGTTCCCCCATTTTTCCATGTGTTCATTCATCAGCTGGGGTTGACATTTAATTATTTCAAACCTCATTTCACAACCATTTAAAAGTTTAATAGAGTTTTAAGAAATCCAAACAATCTGTATCTTATATAATTTTATTTTCATTTAAAATTCTATTACTAAAAAAGCCAGGGTAGCCATTTGCTTATAATAAATCATGCCTTCTTACAGGAATTTTTAAAGTCAGTTTAATGGGACTCCTGAGTAGACAGCTGTGCATTCTGAATTGCCTTAGACTCTGCAAATGTTTTAGATTTAAAGTACTACCAACCAAATGGAGTTCTGATCTCATTTGTTGCTAAGGAGGCTGATTGGGAGGGTTGTTTTCTTGCAACTCAAAACACATTGGAAAAAGAGAAAGAAAAAATAGATAAGCTTTTAAAAATTATCAGAATGCTCTTCTCAATAACTTGTCTTATGTGTTGGTCTACATTTTTAAGTGTTTTTTATAAAGTATTTTTTTCTTCTATAGCCAGAATGTTAATATGTCAAAGATGCTAGTTTTGCCTGCAACTGCTTTTTAATGTTCTCAGTGGCGTATCTGGTACAGTGCTTGGCAGAAAGCACTTATACTTACTTGTTTCGCTAGGATGTCCTTTTTTTTTTTTTTTTTTTTATTATTTCGGCATATGATGGGGGTACAGATTTTAAGGTTTCAATAAATGCCCTTTCCTCCCTCCCCCCACAAGTCTGAGTCTTCAGCATGACCAGCTAGGATGTCTTTTATACATTTTGTTCTTCACTTGGTATATGTCACTTATGCCAATAAGTATAATATATATGCATTTTCTTTTTAAAAATTAAGCATTAAAGATAATTTAAAATTTCTCAGCAAATGATTTTACAGCTTAATATTTCCAAACAGTATTTTCCAAAAGGAAGGGTTTAACTTTTTCATTTTTCACCCAGCTCTTGTACATTAATAAAATGAATGGTCATTCAGCCAACCTGCCAATGAAAATAATTCATGAATGTTAGTTCTATAAGAATGTAAAAATAGGATTCTAGATATTTTATTTCTACTCATTTGCCTTTTGTTCTTAGGTAAAAATCTCCTCCCAGGTGAATTCTTCTGTTAACTATTTAATCACAAAATAATGTTTGATAAATTTGAGCTTTCTATGTATGTCATGCCATATAATTCAAGTTATGGTGATAATTTATATAAAGACAGGCCCCAGCTTAAGGTGGTCTGACTAATGATCGTTCACCTATATGATAGGGACATAATCCAGTTGCGGGTTGAGCGTCTGTACTTAACTATGACAGTGAAATTGGATTTATTGTACGGATCCATCTTACATTATTGCAATGTGTGCATCACATAATTAGTACGCTACATACATGTGTATTTCCTTTATTGTGTTTAGTTTAAATCAAAAAGTACATGTAATCTTTTTATACTTACTAACTCCTGATTGTCTTTTTCAACTGCTTATAATTAAATGAAGTACCTGTGTAAGCCACCTAGAAAAGTACTTGACAGAGTACTTGACAGGCATTCATGAAACGTCAACCTTTGTTATTCTGTTAATATTTAAACGAATAGTGATATAAAGTAGTACATGGTAGAGAGTCGAGTTTGAATAATTTATACATGGATTTTCTGCATCATGCCTACCTTGAATGGAAAGAGGTAAACTTAAAATGAGAGAATAAATTGGCTGCCATGGACAAGGGTCTGTTCAGAACCTGAACTTTACAAACAAACATTGCAGCATCACGCTGAGAGACAGTGTGCTGATTTTATTACTGCCTCAGGTGTGAAGATGGAGCGGGTTGGGGCCAGAACACCTGATAAGTAGCTTCATGACTTTAGGTAACTTACTTAATTTCTGTGATTTTTAAAGACCTCGTTATGTAAATAGGGATACTACTGTGATAGCAATACCAAGCTGATAGGGCTGGTTGTAAATACTAAATGAGATAACATAAAGGACAAGCTATAGTGCCTTGTCACGTATTAGACAC
This sequence comes from Mirza zaza, assembly GCA_008750895.1. Taxonomy (NCBI): domain Eukaryota; kingdom Metazoa; phylum Chordata; class Mammalia; order Primates; family Cheirogaleidae; genus Mirza; species Mirza zaza. The sequence continues at coordinate 64,191 of VSMD01022936.1, read as the reverse complement.
TCAGTAAATTTTAATTCTTTTCCTCTTAGGACAGAGAAGAGAAAAATGGCAGAAGTATAAGAAGAGCAAAATTGAATATGTGACACTGTGCTTCATAACTTTTAAAAAATCATAAATTGGAATTTAACCTATAGTTGGATTCACAAGCAAATAAGAAATCCTGAAATGAAGGATTACCTGTGTCATTGCTGTGACTAGTGAGAAATGACTAATTCTTGATTTTTAAATTGTTCTTTTTTCATAAAGCTTATTTTTTTATTTTATTCTTTGTTTCAAAAAGGATTTTAATATTTTTTACCATCCCACTTAGTATTAATTGAATTTTCTACACATATCTTTAAGATGATGAATTTCAAGAAACTTGCTTCCATTTTAAATACATTAATTTAGTTCAATTATATTTTGCCAAATAAAACTAAAATTTTTATTCAATTTGAATAAGATCTTTGGATCAAAAAATGTTTATGCTTTCACTGTATTGAATTTTGTCATGGATTTTATTTCCTAATTTTTTGGCTTGAACTAAATAATGTTAATTTTCAAAATTAAACATAAATTCCTTCTTCCTTTTAAAGTAGAGTTTATATAATTTACTCTTTGTGTTCTTTGCAGCACACAGACATCACTTTTTTTTGAAAAAGTTTGCAGTCTTTACACTAATAATTTCTGTGAGTCGGGCTGATCAGTGTTAAGATAAAACAACATAATCATCATTTTTGGCTGTTGAGAATTCATGGTACTTTGATTTAAGCCTTATTTTTATTTTTATAGCATTGTATTAATTATAAGAGATTAAAAAAACACAAAAACCTTTGGCAATGGAAAATAAACTTGCCTTTAGAAAAACAGGATGTTAATCATGGGAAGCTTTTCTTTTTAATAACAGATACAGTAGTATTATAGTTGAAGAGAGTACAACTGACTTATTTTAGTTAAACTGAAGTAGGTTGACGGTAACATGATAATTGGTTTTCTCTTTGTTTATATACTGAATTCATATTTCATATGAAATATTGTATCAAACTTTCCTAGGACATTGAATATGGAATTAAAGTGCTGAATCATCAGGAAAAATTGACAAATAGGTACTTTTTAAATAGGGTAATATGTAGCAATTTTTTTCAAAGTATCTTTTTATTAGTGAAAGAATATTCTATAGAAACACTCAGTTGTATCTCACAATAGAGAACAGAGTCTCTCTCTCCTGGTTTATTCTGACTGCTTAAACATTCTTACGTAGGCTACAGAAAGACTCAGCCAACAAAATAAAGTCTGTTCTTACGTGAGTACATCTGGATTTCTGTTAAAAAAATGTACAATTAGAATTTTCCTGGGACACTCAGTGGCAGATATGTATTTTTCTGTTTTCGCTGCTTTATTTTTCAGGCAGGGCTATTTTTTTTTTCTATGTAATTAGTGTTCCAGTCAGCTGTGTTTAAGGTTTTCCTGGAGCCCTAGAATAGGATGAGTTTGTGGGACTCTGAAGTGTCCCGCACCCCCTCCCTGTCCCGCTTCACCTTTTAGGATTTAAGTGTGTATAGGAAACCTACATCACAACATGACTGCTTCTGAGCCCTGGCTGCCCCCACTTCAGACGGATTGTGTTTTCTGTGTTATATTATTTAAGGATTCTTATCAAGCAGAAAGCTTTGCCATTTTAAAATATCCACAGGAATAAAGTGCCTTACAACTAGAAGTCACAGGAAGTCCCGAGGTAACACCTGATGTGTAGTATCATTTTTCCCTTTCTGTTTCTTTAATTTTTATAAATCATAGATGACAAAGGCCTTGCTCTCAAAGTAGAGAAAGGGAATGACAGAGGAACGTGGGCCTGGGGCTGGGGAGGTCTTCATAGAAATTTCTGGATTCCTTTTTTTGAAGTAACTTCTCCAGTTTTGATCTTAAGTGTATAGATGTATAAAATTTCACAGTTCAGAAAGTATGTTTTACTTGAATAATGAAATTGTGAATATGAAGTAATTTTTGGCTAATACTTTTTAGATTAAATATAATTCTTAAGTATTATATTTAAGGGGATTTTGTGAACGTTCTATGTGCCGAAGAGTGTTATAACAAGACTGTAACCAAGCATATTGTATATATTGTGGAATGATAATAACAGAAATATCTTTCATAGAGCAGTTTCTCTTTTCACATTTTAAGATTTAGGATTACTTTGGCTTGGGTATATTCATCTTGGAAGAAAATATTTTTTCGAAATTCCATTTGCATAGCATGAAGATTTTTGCATTTGAAAAATACAAAAAAGTTTTGGTAAAGTACTTTTATTTTCACATTCCAGGCTAGACTTTTGTTGTCTGAATCTTTGAGAGCACAGGTAGGAGTCTTTGTAACATGCAGATGTAAGTCATTATAAAACATACTGTCACATAGTTTTGGGACCACCCAGTAGATGAAAAGACTAACAAATGTATAAGATGTAGCTAGGAAATTCTCCCTTGATGACTCAGTTACCATTGTGCTTTCTTTATCATTAATTATTTTTGGATAACAGATTCAACAGATTCATAATAAAGATTCATGTTGTGAAGTGGAAATTGTGTCAATGAAAACTAACTTACCATAGAATTGGAGAGTATAAATAGGATTTTAAAAAAAGAGAACTCTTTCTTTGTAAAACTTGTGTATTCTTCAGTTGTAAGCTTCTGGGTTACTTGGCTCTGTGAACAGTTACTGAGCATAGTATTTGCTTCAGAGAAAGGCTTCATGTGGCAGGTGCCCGGGCCCAAGCGTTGGCTGCAGGTACATCTGGTAGACTGAGAAACGTAAGAGAAAGTTTCCACCAAAAATATATTTTGTAGTTGACTGTGTTTTAGTCTTTTTAACACTGGACATATGATCAGTTTTATTACTACATTTTATAATACGAATAGTAACCATTTGTCACGTAATCAAGATAAGTAATTTATTAGGAGAAACTTTTTTAGGGTGTTACCTTCTTTGTATATATTAGGGTTTGGTGAAGATTCTTTTTCAGCTGATACATCAGCCAACTGTACTGACCTATCTAGTTTCCTAGGTTTGTGCTGCCAAACTACATTCTCAGAATTGTTTTGCAGAGGTGAAAGCCTCAAAACACTGAAAACATGGCAATTATTCATTCTCATTTCGACATATTCGGTGTTTTAAGTTCCTGCAGACCAGGAAAAGTGAAGTTGTCATCACAACAGGTGGGATTAGGGCCAACAGTCCACATGGCAGAGCTCTACCCTCAGATGTTCTTATTTTCCACATGCAAGGTGGGGTCGTTTGTATAAATACATTGTGCCAGCAGATCTGTGGTTTTATTTATTTATTTTGGTTTTAAATGAAATTAGGGCAGTGATTTTTTTAAAAATTCTATTTTATATTTTTGTGTATAACCTAAAGTTTAATATGTTTTTTCTGGGAAAAATTATTTGTTGTTTTGATAGAGCTGTAAAACTTACACCACCACTGCTAGCATCAGGACTTGAGAGGAGAGAGGATGTGAGTTCATTCAGATAGTCAATCAATACTTGTGGAGCAGGCTGCTAGCAGGATTGGGGGGTGCAGAGAGCTGTGCTTGCCTCTTGCTCCCTCCAGCCCACTGTTTTTGTCTTGTTTATCTGTGCTGTAACTCTCACATCTTAACAAAGAAAAAAAAAAGTACACCTTCACAACACAAGCAATCTACATGAAATAAGCGAGTTGGATTTGGGTTTTTTACTCAGCAATTCTGTAGTTCTTGACATATTAACTTCAGAATTATAGTAAGACAGAGCAAAGAAAATGAAATCTGTAGCTGAGCTTGTTTTTTGTTGTTGTTGTTGTTGTTTTTTGTTTTTGCTTTTGCTTAATTTCCCCACCCCCCAGGTCAGAATAGGGGTCTTTTTGTGTTCCAAGTGAGGACAGTGGTGGGTGTACAGCCCATGTCCGTTTTTCTGTAGCTCCTGTATCTATTATTACTGTTGGTTTCTCAGTGGAAATTTTTCTTTCACTCTCACTTTACCTCCAAGTGCCTTCTTCTCTTGGCTGACGTCGAGCACTGTAATTTGTGGCTTTCCGGAGGGGAACCTCAGTGGTCAGATGGAGGAGGCAGGCTACATTCCAAAAGCAGAGTGGTAGATGCCCCAGACAGAGCGCTGATTCAGAGCGAGTGGGAATGGGCGGTGAAAGTTGGCTACTACTGCAAGCCTCACCTGAGGCAGTATTGCTCAAACAGAACTGTGCCTTCTCTAATTAGCTGCCCCAATGTGCAATTAGATTAATGACAGCCAACCAATTTAGAAACCCTGTCCAGGGTAAGCTAGCCACACAATAGATGTTCCACAAACTTGACAAAGAGCTAATTTTCTTGCACTAAGGAATTTGTAGCTCTATCTCTTGTATTTGTGGTGCCTCATCACCTTATAAAGGTAAGGTGCATTTTCCACTTTAGGAGGCGAAGTGAAAACTTCTTCCTCCTGTGGATGTCTGATTGGAAAAAAAAATTCATACTTAAGTGTACCTTTACAACATATCCTTCCCTCTCAAAGCATTGTGCAAAGCTTTGAACTTAACTGGTTTAATTGGTAATAAAGTTCTCAGATACTGAAGAACAATGTATTTCTATCATTTATATTCACCACACAAATGATCCTTTTTGTGAACTATGAAAAAAACACTTAGAAAACTATTTGGTTCTTAGCCTAGATGCATTTTGCTGTTATATTATGTGTATGTTCTTAGAAACATTTTTCATACTGTTAGAAGCTAGAAGCTAGAAGGTGATATGTATGGAAGTAAAAACATTTTCATTAATTCTTTGAAACTCTTCTACCTTTGAAAACATGCTGTTTTCTGCTTTTGAAGTAGGAAGGTTGGGACAAATGATTTCGTTCTGAAATTGCACATAAATAGAAAGTTTTGATATCACAGCCCCTCAGTCTATTCAGAGAATATAGTTACCCTTCTATATGAAAAAACAGTGATTGTCATTTTCCCTGTATATTTTTACTCTAAAAATATATGTATTGTAGACTTTCTTATCCATTTGCCTGCCCCCAATGAAATCATGGAAACAAATAATTATAATTCACATTTTAAACATTTGTCAGTTTTCTAGAAAACTTCAACTCCCATTAAAACAAGCTGTTTAAGTTTCACGTCTTCTCCTAAGGTGTGAAGTACAGTTCCGTAAATATGTTTCCACAAGCAGTAATCCATGGGTCACGCTGGGCAGCACTTCAAAGTTACCTAGAAAGTGTTTCTTTTGATCTCCTTAAAAATGTGACTAAAAAAATGTTAGATGATGAGAGTAAGAAAGAATAATACATTTTGTGGTCTCAGATATTTCAAGTTTCAATCATGAGCTTTAAGATTCACATGAGCAAAACAGAATCGCTGCTTACAAACAAGGCAGTTTCTCCCCCTCCACCCCCCAGATGCCCAAAACATTTTTGAGCCATTCCAAACCTCTGGGACCATTTGCTCTGATTTCAGATAAGCACAACAAAATAAACAAGCTCTTGCCCATGTGGGAACTGGTTCTGTTATCTCTTGTTCTAACCCGGCAAAGCCTGAATGTCTCCCCAGTGTCTTTGAATGGGTCTCATTGTTTATTTATTGTGCTTTTCACAAGTGCTTGTAACTTCACCCTTGTTTTACTAATAGCTTTCTTCTAAAGTGGGTTGACATTTCAGTTAATTTTCAATGTCCTCAATGTTTTTCCTTAAATTGGGCCAGACCGACTGGCCTGTTTAAAGTTACGCAGTCTCATATAAATTGTAGTGTATAAAAATAAGGGAGATTTATTAGAGATTTTTGAGTTTGTTTTCCTATTTAAAAACTGTAAGGTCATAGAGGAATTTTTCTTTCATAGTTTTTAACTATTTGTATAGATACTTAATTGAGTATAGAGTTTTGAATCTGTAGACTATTTTAGAAGCTGTACATTTTTACATTAAAATATGTTAGATATATATATATATACATATACATTTTTATTCATTTTCAATATAATTCTGTTTAAAATCCTAACATACAGAATTTAGGAAATTGGTCAGTGGCTTCTTTATCATTTAGATAACCAAAGTTGAACACTTTATACAATATTCTATATTCAGATTTTTACTGCATTAATTTTAAAAACCTAAATGAAAACTTTTCCATCTGTAGACATGAAACTAAAAGTGAATCTACAGGCAATGTCCTTATGCCAAGAATTAAAACTTACCAACTGTAGGGCAGTATTGGCACAGACATGGGCATCATTAGGCACAATCCAGAAACAGGTTCCAGTACATAGGGAAACTTACTGAAATGACAAAATGGCATTTCACTTAAATAGGAAAAGCATAGATTATTCAGTAAATAATATGGCATAGCTCTGGTCAAAGGTGGTATCATATATAAAAATTTCCAAATATATTAATAGCATAAATAAAACTAAAAAGTAATCTAAATAAAAAATATAAGAGAAAGTAAAATACCTTGATGGAGGTGGTCTTTTTAAATAGGCTGAGAAATGCTGATCCATAAAGCAAAGATGAACAGATTTGGTTACATAAAAAGTGAAACAGTCTAGTTTATAAAAGACACCATAAGCAAAGGCAAAACGCAGACTAGCAGAGGATATTTACAACAGATGGAAAGAAGATTAATTAATATGTTAAAGGGCTTCAGCACATTAATAAAAAGAAAAAATAATTTTGAAAAGACATGAACCATAGACAAATCACAGATATGGCCAGTGAAGATTTATAACATGTTCAACATCATGAGTGGTCATGATAATACGAATGAAAACAATAAAATGTCATTTTTATTCCATTGGATTGGCAAACTTAAAAGGACATATAATAGCCAATGCTAGTAAGAATATTGGGTAATTGATATTTTTTATACACTCTTGATAAATATGTGAATTTTTGCAGCTAACATGTACTTTTTGTCTCAGTGGTCCTATCCCATTTGTAGGAATCCATCCTACAGAAGATGCCAATACATACGGATAGAGACAGGGATGCCTATTGTTAATCTATATATTAATATAACTTAATTGTTAAAAATGTATTTTAATTGATTAAAACACAGTTCAAAAATTTTGAATTATTGTGATACATCCAAACTATGGTATATCATGCAGCTATATTAAAAATAATTGGATAGCAGTATACTTGGGAAAATGTATATGATGAACAAAGAAAGTTGCAGATATGTATTAATAGGTACATATAAACATATGGTCATGTATTTTGTATCATTTTGTGAATAAAAACCACAATTCATAAATTTGTATATTTTTGTGTGCACATAAGACAAAATATGGATATTTTTCTTGGATGAGCTAGTGTGGATTGCTGAAGAGATGGAGATAAATATTATACAAGTTACCATCTTTATAATTTTAGAAGTACCAATAAAGTTTTACATAGAAATGTTTGCCATGTTACTTTTAAAAGTGTATTATTCTGAAACAAGTCAGAATTACACATTTTATGAACAAAGTATTACTGATCTGAGAGGTAAATATACAGAGCTCTAGATTCTGCCATTGTACTCCCTCTCATTTTCACATGGTCACAATGGGGATTGAATGCCATCTTCATAATGAAAAATCCATCCAGGGTTTCTTAAGGAAGGTATGAATTTTGAAATGGGATATACCGTGTTTCCCGGAAAATAAGACCTACCCATAAAATAAGCCCTAGCAGGATGTCTAATCATATGTGCAATAGAAGCCCTACCCCGAAAATCAGCCCTAGTGGCGGGCGTGGCTGCACAGCGCATCCGCACAACCCATGTGTGTCGTCGGAGCGGGAAAGAACACGAGCAGCCCTTCTCATCCACCCCGTGAGGGCTCTAGTGCTCAACAGGAGAGATCGGGGGATGGTTCTAAAGGAAATAGAGTCGCAAGAAATTCAGAATGGAATTTGGGATTTGGAGAGTTATGATGATGTTCTAGAAGAAGACGACTTAACTATATTTGAATAAATGTAGATGGTTGTACTGAAAAAAAATAACACATCCCCTGTAAATAAGCCCTAGGGTGTCATCTTGAGGAAAAATAAATATAAGACCCTGTCTTATTTTCGGGGAAACATGGCAGCTTTGAATGCACACAAACTAAATGTGATAGCCATTCCCAATTTTTAAGCAAGACATAAATTTGGCCCTAATGTTTACAACTTGATTCCTGTTCTTAGTTTATATTAGTTTATTAAGTATGAAATGTCTGATTTCCTTAAGTACTAAGTGTGACAGCTTCTCTCTCACATTTTGACATTTCTTGTTTTATTTTTATTATGAAGGCACATCCTCAGTCTTTCAAATGCAAGTTTTGGGTTGTGATTATCTTTCAAATATTTTTCTAGAGCAATTTTTGTGACACTAGGAATATGTAAAAAATTTGTGTTATTTTCGAATATGAGTTCCATCATGGAACCAATGCAGCACCGGCAGGTTGAAACATCAACGAAGTGTTGGGAAGGATTTAGCTAATGAATGCACAACATATCGGTGGGTTGAGAAATTTCGTTCAGGTGATTTTAATCTTGAAAATGAGCCACATGGGCGACCTGAGACCGAGGTGGATAATGATGAGCTGAAAGCTGTAGGGGAAGAGAATTCATCTCAACCTATGCGTGAATTAACAGCAATGTTTGACGTTACTATTCAATGATACTGGACCATTGGAACCAAGTCAGCAAGGTAAAGAAGCTGGATAGATAGACGGGTTCTGCATGAATTAAACGAGTGTCAGAAGAGAAATTGCCTCAATGCTTGCCTTTCTTTGCTGTCACGACATAAAGGTGAACCATTTCTACACAGTGTTGTTACGTGTGATGAAAATGCATTCTTTTTGGCAATCACGAGTGTTGGGCACAATGGTTGGATGAAGATGAAGTGCTGAAACACTGTTGAAAACCGAATATTTGTCACAGAAGCTAATAGTGTTTGTTTGGTGGGCCAGCACTAATAACTGTCTTATTAGTGGATGCTGTAACAAACTGTTGTTACAGATCAAGTGGCATCTATTACCCCGATAGTATGTGAACCCAGAAAAGTTTACTCTTGCTCTTTGAATTATGTAATACTAAGATGCTTATAATAATGTATCTTTGCAGCTTGATCTTCTCATAGTGTTAAAGCCGGAAGGGCCCTTGAGGATGAGGATGAGGAGGCATCTGCATTGAAAGACGATCACACTCAGGTGCATTACTTGTCCAAGGTGACACAGCTGTTTAGTGACAGAGCTGGCACTTAATTTGCACAGTTGCTAGCGGGTATTTTGGAATACACAGATTTACAAATTCATCTGCTTACTCTAAATCTAGGACTCTTTCTATAGCATTTATATATTTTACTTTTTTTGTTGTATATGGAACAAACATTATTTAAAAATATAGACATTCTCTACTGGTGAAATTAGTGTCTAAAAGAAAAAGTATACCCTTTTAGAAGCTCAGTAGCTCTGCTTTCATTTAAAACTTTTCTCTTTCATACTGAAATTTCTTCGGGATATTCTATAAACAAAGTTAAATAGACCAATTGTTGCAGAAAACAAATATAAATCATATTTACCTGTATGTATGTTTTATTTTAACTGGATCATTATCTGGTGGTTTCCTTTGACTTCATATGTGATTTAAAAATATATATTTTATATGTAAATATATATATTTTAGAATATATATAATATATATACAGCTTTAAGAAAAGAAACTTGTTATTTGGAGTAAGCACCATATAATTAAGTATGTACAATGTCCAAGATGATTTTTAAAAGATATAAACTCCTTTTTAAAAACCTAAGCAGGATTACTTTCCTTAAGAGTAAGCATGTTGGTTACACTACTTGGGTAAAGAATCACCCAGGGAACTGGGTGATTCGTGACACTGATTTCACAGAAAATGTTTGAGTGGAGAGGGCCTCATATTTAGCAACTCATGAGTATTATATTGTTTGATATTAAATGAATTCAGTTTTGTAGTTTCAGTAAGCACATGTGTAAGTCTTGGATATTTGAAGACATGAATGGTTGCTTTATATGTCTTTGCAGTGTGTCTGCATGTATTTATATAAGTGAGTCATATTTTATATATAAATGTACATCTATGTGTAAATTATAAAGGTGCGTATAAACATGTTTGCTGTGTTTGCATTTGAGACGATTCTGTTTGTTGTGAATGGTGGAGACTTCTGTTAAGGACGTTTGAAATGGTTTAAAGTAAAAGCCTGTGTTCTAAATCATTTCCTAAATATTGAGATACATTTAGATTAATATTTTCCCTTTTATTTTTCTTCTGTCTCCACCAAATTATCCATAAATAGTGATAGAAACAATGATATGCTTTGTATGGTGAGAACTCAGAGTTATTCAGAAATACTATTACTTTTGGGGAGGCAAATAAACAGTACTATATGGAATAACATTTAAAACCATTACATGAAATATTATGTGGCATAAAGTGATTTTAAAAATTAATTTAAAAATTTATCACAAAAATTGTTTTGTCTATTATGGCAGTGCTAATGCCTTTTCACTAGTAGATTGTTCACAGTTTATGTTTTTGATCTTTGTCCTTTGTGTGTCAGGAAAACCCAAGCCAAGATGTGTGTCTTTGCCAATCTTTGATCCAAGTAGGTTCTCTGACTAAACAGGCTGTAAAATGCTACTATGATTTGTATCTTCTGGATACAATGTATATATATGGGTAGTTTGACTATACAGATTGTAATGTTTAATATGTATGTATGCTAATCTTACTAGATTGTATTTGTTAAATAATGGTAACATTTTATTTGTTCTTATGACCTAAATTATTTGTTTATCTGAAATAGCAGTGTATTACTCCGTTATTGGCCTGTTTACTTTACCTTTTTTCCCTGTTGCTATTAGACTGTTTTGGAAGGCAGAGACCATTATTTTAATCAACTTTGCAAAGCAAGTGCTAAGCCCAGAGTTGGGCACACATAGATACTCAATAAAAGTGTGTTGAAAGAATGCTTTTTAAAGTATCTGTAGGACTCTGTGGCATGCCAGTCCTTTATGATAGAAGGGTGACAGTGCTGTAGATGTGGCTTTACTTACTAATGCCTAGGACCTGATGATGAAAGTAAGTTAGACATTTTACAATGGAAATTATGAATTTATTTACTCCATCTAGTTATGATTTCTACATGTTTGCTACAGTGGGGTATTAAAAAAGACAAGTGTCTGTCCTTTTGCATTCCAAAGAGATACAGGACAAAACTATAAAATTCTGGTATGTAAAATTTATTTTTGTATATTCACACACGCAGAACAGTCATGCACTGCATAACAATGGTTTGGTCAATGACCACATGTATGATGGTGATCCCATAAGTTTATAACGGCACTTATATGGAAACCTGATAAATGTCACTTGGTATTGGCATTGTAGATCAAGTAGGGGAAAGGATTGCTTTTCGGCAATGGTGTGGACGTTTCATTTTCCATAAGAAAAAATATATAAATAAAAATACACATACCATCCAGGTTTGTGCAAGTACACTAATGTTTTGCGACGATGAAATCACCTTATGATGCGTTTTTCAGAATGTGTCCCCATCATTAAGTCATGCATAACTGTGTACACTCACACACACACACACACACACACACACAGTTGACCCTTGAATACTGTATTCTTAAGGTAAGCTATGGAAAATGTTATGAAGAAAATCATAAGAGATGCACTATTAATTCATTATTAAGTGGAAGCAGATAGTCATAAAGGTCTTCATCCTCCTCATCTTCACGTTGAGCAGGCTGAGGAGGAAGAGAAGGGGTTGGTCTGGCTGTCTCGGTGGCAGAGGAGGGAGAGGTGGAGGGTGGAAGGGGAGACAGGAGAGTCAGGCACACTCAGTGTCATTTTTATAGGAAAAAAATCCATGTATAATGGACTGTGCAGTTCAGACTTGTGTGTTCACAGGTCAACTGTTAAACCTATGTCCCTGCTCGGTGTAGGTACTGACAGTCACCTAGCTGTAGGTGACCTCAAATGAAGATTTCTTTTAAAAGGAAGCATGAGACTTTATGCTCCTGTGTGATACTGAGCTACACCTGAGGGACTCTGGATCTCCCTGAGGGTACACCCTCCGGTAATATTGGTATAGGGGGAGCTGTGAGACCCACTAGCTTGTGCTGATTCCAGGGTCTGTGGGGGAACTACTTGAAACCGAGATCTCTGGAACCTCTCCGGAGTCATTTGTTAGGATTGCCTGTCCCGGCTGAGAAAACCCCACAGGGCTTTGCCACGGGACACAATTAAACCTGAGCAGAGTCAGTTTGAGAGCCGGTTCCCTGGTTCTATTGCTTTGCATCTGTAATGTGCACTAACTCCTGGAACAGTGGAGAGAAAAGTAAAAACAGCTAAACTATTCAAACACAAGGAACAATAACAAAAACATTATGATAAGACATGAAAACCCAATCAAACAAAACAACCTCCATGGTTTATAAAATGACTGAAACAATAGACAGCAGACCCTCAGAATCTGGGATTTAGGGCAGGGAATCGCCATTGCCCAGACCAACATTCCTGCACAGGACAGGAAGGCAAGAAGCTTCTGTGGTAGATCATGCTCAGGATTCTCTGCCAACAGCTGGATGTATGTGTAGGAGACAGCATGGTTGACCCTTTTTGGGGGCTGATTACCTAGTGGGTTCCTCTTCCTGATAACACAGGCAGTTGGCCAGTGCACCATCTGCATAGTCAAACTACGGTTCTTAAGAGACCTGGGCCAGCTTCTGTCACCTTGCGTCGGTCTGCTGATATCCTGGTAAGTTAAGCAAGGGCCTGCGTTATGGCAGCCAGTTCACCATGTCCACATAGTGGTCTCTTAGGATGTGGTTAATGACTATGATCATGATTAGTTTTGCCCCATGCTTTAGGTCCTTCATTTGAAATGGAAGCTTATTCCTGTAATTACTATGTGTGAGGCACAGTGCTAAGAGAGATTTATTATCTGGAATAAATCTCACTGTAACTCTAAAAGAAATAGATTAGAGAAGATTAGGGAGGCTCAGAGAACTTGTCACTTGCCAGTGTCATTGACGGAAGGCAGCCAAACTTCATTAAAAAGAATAGACAAGAATAAATGAAGAAGGAAGCAATATATAAATGTTTGCTATTTTGTCATTATGTATTATGTTATTTGCTACTACCCGTGAACCATTGATATTTTGATATAAACGTTATAAGTTCCTTAGAGTGATATTGAGTCCAATTATACATACCTATGTTAAAACTTTTTAAAAGAAGCTCTTGGTGTGTTAAATACATGTTATTTCAACATATTCTTATTTATTTTAAAACTTTTCAGAGTGGCTTGATAGCAGACTTGTGTTATAGAAGGGGCTGTTAAATGAGTGAGCAGTGTTTTACTATGAGTTATTGACTAATCGTGGTTGTCATCTTACCTCCCAGCTCAGATGTATGAGTTTTTACTTTATCAGCTATAATCATGTATGCATAAATGTAAATTTGTGCACATTCCTATGATAAATGAACTTCAGAAAAATCTTTTATTTAAAAAAATGTTTCGGAAACAGTTACCTAGTTGAAACTCTCAGGAAAATAAACCTCAGATAAAACTCTTAAAATGACATAGGCATCAGAATTCATGGGAGTAATAGGGACATACAGAATTCTAGCTTTCAGGAGAAAATGTACATATTCTTATTACCTCCTGATTATTTTTGAAAACATTAACTTAAAGCAAAAAAGATGGACTAGTTTATCAAAATATGAAGTGTAGTAAGCCTTTTTATTCCGCTTACCTCTCTCATGCAGCTATTAAGGAGCAGTAAAAGGAGCAAAAGGTAGACACTGGAAGAAATGTGGACTGTGTTACACTCTGGATGAATAATAAACTTAACAATTTGCAAGTATAAAATACCTATATTTAGTTGCAGGAACAAACACAATAGCCTGTAGGTAATGGCTGACTTCCTATCTTCCACTGTGAATGAGACACAAATAGAAATTTAAAATGATGTAAAGGCTGCTGTAATTGAAATCAGTTGAATTTTATTGAGAAAATTACCCACTTTCACAGGTTGGTCACTCTTAACAAGGTTAGAAAATCCCTCTTAGGCTGCCATTTAGTAACATGTTCAAAATGCATACATATAATTTTTTTTTAAGGTTAAACAGTCAATGCAGTGTCTCTCTTGACACATTTTGTTTGAAAGACATATTCTTTAAGAAAAAATAAAAACAATAATAAACCACTCTTGCCTGTTTTCAAATCTGGTACAGAGGAAAACTCAGAAATATTTTTGAGGTCTTACAATTCCAAGGAAGTATCTAAAGTTCAAAAATGGTAGGGTCTGGTTCATTGAAACGAAAGATCTCACTTTTTTTAATACTTAGTGCATTTTCCTCTGCGATTGAGAACCAATTCTGAATAGAAACCATAGAGATAGAAAGAGCTTTAAATCCTTACAGTAGGTAATGGTTACATGGCAAAAAATTATTTGTAGATTTGCTAATTATCTGGTTAAATATATTAGTGTTAAGAGCAAAAAGGTGTAATTTAGATCCCAAAGAGAAAAGTTGGAAGCAAAGTAATTGTGTCAGAAGAATTGCCAGGTCTCTATTTCGTTTTATTCTGTCTAGACATGGTTTTACAGCATGAGGTCTACAGTGAGATGTTGTATGAGGGCGTCCAGTTTTCTAAAAGGAAAGTTCAGGAAATGTTATTTAGAACTCAGTAATAGACTTAGAACATCCATGTGCTAATGTTGAAGGTTTTACACTTGTGTAAGCTCTGTGTATTAGAAAATACGTGCCTATTTTGATAAAACTCATTTGCCTGATTATTCATTAAAGTTTTTAAGCCACTAACGTATGAGTGAATATTGTTTCAGGCCAGGAGCCCGTTTTCTTAAGTAATTGCCTATTGACACCATAGCCCTATATTATGTGTAATGATTTCCTTAATAGAGATTTTGTATTCTGAGACCCTAGATGATTATGTAAATTATTTTAATGTTATTCCTCTAGCGGTTCCCCATGCAGGAGCGGGGTGGGGCTGGCAGTGTCTGTAGACATTTTTCATGGGCACAGCTGGGGGGTACTGCTTATCTAGTGAGTATCCAGTGGGCCCGAGATGCTGCAAACACCCTGCAATGCACAGGTGCACAGGACTGCCCCGACAACAGAGGATTGTCTGGCTCAAAATGTCAGTGGTGCCAAGGTTGGGAAACCTTGTTCCTAATGGAAGGAGTTGTCTCCTTCCCCCCTTGGCCATATATATTTATGTTTTCATCATTAAAACTCTAAGAGTAAAGCATGCTCTTAGAATGTACAAGTATTAGAGACTTAAATATAGTCCTTAATGGAATAAATAATTAAATTAGCTACACATTACAGCCTCTACGTTATGTGTTTGTATTAAAATATATTATTGAAATACACCCAGAAAAAAGAATAGAGATTTGGTAAAATTTACTGGGTGTCCTAGGATTACATATTGCTAAAGCTGGAAGGGCCCTAATTAAAAGTCACCTAATTTGATGGTTCACAATTGGGGCGATGGGTTGAAGGCATCAGTGCATGCTTGGGTTCCCACACTAATTCTGGAATATGAAAGCAGGGTCCAAGTGGCACTTTTTTAATATGCTCAATTCTGTGTAAGTACTTCATGTAAGTGATTCTTACTTCCTCACCCCAACCCTCTCTCCACCCCACTTCCTCTTTAAACCACGGTTCCCTCGTGCCCCATGTGACATGAAGGCTGGGCGATGTTGACGTCCCTCAGGTCACATAGTTAATTAGTGACGGCTCAACTAAAAACGGAGGTCATTTTCTCCCCTATTGCTTTATAGGCTTGCTTTAAAAATGTTGAAATATTGACTTTCCTAGCAGTGCATGTTCATTCTCCCTGGAGAAAGCGCCCAGCGTGTCTTCTGCCAGGTCTAAGGGTACAGGGTTTGTCTCTGTCCTCACGTAGCAGAAGAGAGACAGAGAATAAAGCAAATAAGAAAACACAATAAAAGCAAAGTGGTAAGAATACTTCACAAGTGGGAGCAAAACACTGCACTGCAAACAACCTGGCAGCCACTTGGTACAGCCGAGACTCGAGTTGGAGTGAGCCCGAGGTCACCTAACTCCATGGCCCTGGGAGGTGAGGAGGGCGCGGGCTCTGGATGTGGCTGTGCTCGCTTGCTGCTGACAGACGTGCGGCCGTGCGGTGGGCAAGGGGAGCTGGCGCTCTCCACGTGCTGTCCCTCTGCCGCCGCTGGAGCGCACGTGCGCGGAGACACAGCGCCACTGCGGCTTGTGATTCCGCGCCGGCTTCCCAAGGCCGCCCTGGCCAATCCTGCACTTGACTGCAGCGCTGATAGTGTGGTAGCACCAACATTTTAATAGACATTTTGAAGCAGTGGGCGGGATTTGGATGGGAGGGCTCGGGCCGTGGTGTGCCAAACTCACAGATGATGACCTGTGATGGCCACGTAATTTTGGAAATAGATAAAATAGGAATTTACATTGGATGATGCATAGGATTGTCATATGGAAAACCACTTCAGTACAAACTAGATTCAATATTAGCCATATGAGAAAAACACTTTTTTCCCCTTTGGAATCACATCACTCTTATGAACGCACAGAATTTTGTACGGGGACATGCTGTGCCTCCAGTCCCGGCCACCCCCAACCCCGTGTTTTTGTTAATCCTCCTTTGCCATATCCTAAGGACTCGAAGCTGTACTTGGTTCCACTTAGTTCATCAGTCTTTAAAACATTGTGTTCTAAATTGAGAATAGCCCGATTAAGGAGTATTTTGGCAATAGAAATTCTTTTTTTTTTAAATTCATCGCTGCGGCATAGAGGCTCCTGTATGTGGTGCTCAAAAGTGAAACTCTGTAATTATCTCCTGGGTGCCTAAGAACTCCCGTTCTGGAAAGCGAAGGAGGAGTCATTTCAGCCACAAAGAATAGCTGGCCTACAGGCCACGGGAGACGTGGAGTACTGATAATTTAGGATGCGCTCTTCTGATAAGCTCTCAGCCGTCAAAACAGATAAGAGAAAATTGATAGACTGTCAAAAAGCAATGGAACTTAACGAGGGCTACAAATAAATAGCATCTATCTTTTTCAAAAGTATGAGTACAAAACACCCACATGTGAATTTAATAAACGTTTATTGGAGACTTATGCTGTATTTTATGCTAGACGGCTGGGCATGGTGGCCCTGGCCTGTAATCCCCACACTCTGGGAGTCTGAGGTGGGAGGATCCCTTGAGGCCAGGAGTTTGAGACCAGCTTGGCATCTTAGGGAGGCCACGGTCTCTGCAAAAAAAAAAAAAACAAAAAACGCGGGGTATAGTGGTGTGTGCTGCAGTCTTATCTACTCAGGAGGCTGAGACTGCAGGGGCACTCAGGCCCGGGAGTTTGAGGTTGCTGTGGGCTGTGATAGCACCACTGCACTCCTGTTTGTGTGAAAGAGCAAGACCCTATCTCTGAAAAAATAAAAATAAAAAGGATTGGACACAGTTCTGCCTTTTAAAGATCTTAGAACTTTTTAGAGAAGAAAGACCTTCCACTTTGGAGGCTATGTGTGTTGTAGGACAATGAATTGATACCATCAGTGAGCCTAGAGGAAGGAAGTTGTAGGTGCCGTTGCGAAGACATATTTGGTCACCCCACCCTTCCCACTCCCATTGTCTCCTGCACGTCCCTCTGTTCAAGTCACCATTTGTCTGCATTTGCTATTGCAGATATTTATTCAAGTGTTTCCCTTCCCTTTTGAAATGTCCTTGAGAACAAAGACTGTGCCTTATTAGTCTTCTTAGTGCCTGTCAGTGCCTGCTAAACATTTGTTAGCGTTAATGACTGAGTGAATAATGAAAGGATTGATGAATGATTTGTAAGAGATGGAGATAGGGACATGGATTGGTGGAGAGAAGGGTCTTCCCCTGGTTGAGGTTGGAGTGGAGAGCAGAGGAAGTATTCAGAGCCCGAACAAGGACGTGCTGATGAGCATGACATGTGCCGGGAAGATGACCGTTGTTAGGGTGTGTAATGAATTAGAGTGCATGTCTGTACAAACTCCTTAGGTTGCAAGGCATGGGAACCCAGCTCAAAGTGGATTAAACATCACACAGCAACTCTGATTTTTCCAAGTGAAGAAATGGCTCCTAAGAGAGCTCCTGTCAGTGAACGCAGAGCTGGAAGTTGTTTTGACCCACATAGAAGAGCTGATTTAGGGGATTTAGAGGCTCAAATTGCCCTGAGTAACTGAATAGCCTCGTCAAGGGGAAAAACTTTAGGTATGGTTTTGGCCAATCAAATGATGTAAGCAGGGCTGTTATTTTGCTGCCTTGGGCTTTTCCTGCCTCCCTTCTGCCTTCCTGCCTGTGACTGCTTTGTTCTCCTGATAGCAAAATGGTTGCAGTAACTCCAGACCTTGTATATGCACACACCAGACACGGTGGAGCTCGCCGCCCCTCGGGTACTTGCATCTGAGTGACTCTGATTTTATTTGCGTTTCTCAGAATCAGTCCTGGACCCAGCGTGGCCCCGTCCCATGAGCCGGTATTTATGGGCTGCCCGCATGCCCTCTTGGAGCTCTGGAGATGGTGTTTAAGCTGCAGCCACACACTTCCACCCTCGTTCGACACCCTCTATGCTCCTTCCTGGTTTTATTTTTCTCAATAGCACTTACTACCTTTAACGGAGTACATAGAGTACTATTTTCTCTTGTAGTGGGTTATTTGTCCTTGTTGGAAAGTCAGCCTCACTAGGGTAAGCATTTTTGCCTGTTCTGTCTCTATCCCCGTTGTCCAGGGCACGTAGGTGCTCAATAAATATTTGTTTACATGAATGAAATAAAAAGAGACAAGGTCCTTACTTTCTTCAGCTTACATTCTCATATAGGACTGCATATATGAAATAAGTAAATAAGAAAATACCAGTTATTGATGTGTTCTTAAAAATAAAACATGGAGATGGGACAGCAGATGCGAGAGGGGTGATTAACTTGGGTGGCCATGCCACCTTGATTGGCTGGTAACAAGAGAGGCATGGGTCACCCAAGGAAATTCCTGGGACTACATCAGAAAGGGTCAGTCTGGATGTAGAGATAACACAAAAATGAGGAACAAAATTATACTCTTTAGAGAAATCACCATTTCCAAGATTTTTGCTAGCTTCTTCCTGATAAGTCCAATAAACTCTTGAGTTTTAACTTTAATGTCACTCATCGCTTAAAACTGTAGGTCACTTTTTTTTTTTTTTATCTTGCTAGGTATAATGTTCTTATTATACAGTCTTGATTATCCACACATGCATGACACATTTCTGATGTCCAGCTAGCTTTTTTCTTAACTCTTCCTTGCACTACTCCAGCAAGGTGATCTTAGGGCATGCCAGGCCTTTTTAATCTGAGTCTTAAACATAATTAGGAAGGTAACTCTGACACATACACACACGTGGACATTTGGGATTATACTTAGTGATGTTGCTAAGTCGAATGCATAACTGGAATGAAGTGATGCTTGAGTGAGACTGTCATAGAACATGTTATGAACCTGTACTTGGTAGCAGGGAGATATTTAGTGTTGTAAAATGAAAGTTTTAAAAAACTCATATATATATATATAAAATATATATATATAACATATATATATATTCATGTATGTTATGTATACAAAAGAAAGAATATGAAAGTATATACAACAGATTTTGATGGTGGTCAATCCAGAGAATGGGTTTTAGGAGTTTGGAGAATATTGATTTTACTTTATACTCTGGGAGATGTATGTTTGGTGTTTGTCTATGAGCATGCATTATTTGTTAATTCTAAAAAGTGAAAAAAATTGAGAGTATTTAAAAAATTAATTCCATAGTTATCTTGATAGTTACACTGGGCATTTTGTTTTACTTTACTACATCTAGTATTGTAAATGGGTATGAACATTTTATGAAAGCAGTGCTGTATTATAATTGCTAAAAATGTAAGTTTTGACTCGTTGACCCACCTGAGAATTAGGAAAGAGAGCTACATTACATGAAGCTGCTCATTACAGGTTTAGTTAGAGAAGGAGGAAAAAAATTGGAAACATCCTAAGTATCGAACAACAGAATAATGAAAATCATAATAATCCATCTCAAATGAGAGTGATTCCATCTTAAGCCAATTTTGTAAGAAGGCAGTGTAGAGATATATAAGCATGTGAATAAATAACATGTTAAATTTGGGCACTGAAGGTACTTCATTGTGTGTGTGTGTGTGTGTGTGTGTGTGTGTGCGCGCACACGCGCTAATGGGTTAACACATCGCCTCAGCTGGGATTATTTCTATCCTCAGAGCAGTGTGTAAACATTTTTGGGGGAGAAAAGCTAAAATATTTAGACAGCTGCTTCCTTTATTTTTTTTAAATACACAGATATTTTTACTACCTCACAGACATCATCATGCCTGGTGACTGGCGTGCTTAACTCTGTTTCTGCTTTTGGTAGCACTATTCTGACATCAATCCCTGTCTTTCTTTCTTTTAATCATTATTACCTGTGAATTAGTTTGACGCTAGGATGCTTGAAAATTCAGGGACCTGAGAATAATTAATTCATTTCACATTTAGTATTCCATTATGTTTTTAGTGACAGCGTTACAAGTTTTGGGTGTGTGTGTGTAACCATTCATTTTAGCCCAGTAAAATAAATGTCTTTTATGTGAAGCTAAGATTTATAAAAAAGTAGATTAATGTTCTTCACCTGTGACTCTACAACACCAAACGATCCACTCACTTTGGTTTCTCAGCCAAACATTTACCTAGCCATTTTTGTGATTTATTCACTAACTTGGTAGGGAGGTTAATTCTGTAGGAGCTTCTGAGATAAAGCCTCTACCATCAAGAGCGAGTGGTGATCTGAACCGCTGGTCTCACAATGTGCTTTGCCTTCCCAGGATTCCTGAGACACCTATTTTTATATCAGAATCTACTTCGGTTGCTGGCATGACTCTAAACTGGCAGGGCACAGGGCTTTCTTGAAGGTGACTGTCTGCTCAACCTGTCTGACTTCAGCAGTTGGGTCTAGGAGAGAGAAAACCGTAGAATGCACCAGGAACTGGGTTGCTGAAAACTGTTTTCATTTGTGTTGTTTGAGTTTGCAGAGAAGTTAAGTTCCAGCCTTTGATTAGTGCAGTGTGACTTCAAGTTTGTCTTTGGGCAGACTTACTTAAGACTGATTTAGGCATGTTCACCACATCAGTTAAAAGAAAAGGGGGGGCGGGTTAGTAGGAAAGTAGTTCATGTTATGTTTCCTTTTTTTTTATGTCACGTGAGTCATATATCTTGGGAGGCAGAAGTATAATTCTTTGCTTGTGCTAATTGAAATAGTGAACCTCTTTCTTGCCTTAGGTGTATAACGATGGTGAGTCTTCTAGCCACAGGACTCTGAATACTTGAATAGGAGCAGAAGACAGGCTGCTCAGGGCGTCTGAGCTCCATCCTCCCGTGCTGGGAGCTGGACTGCATATCTAAGAAAGCTAAAGTGCTTTGCCACTGTTTTGATCAGAGGCTTGCGTTTCCATGCTGAATATTTTCAAAACAAGAACGCTGTCAAGAAGTAAAGGTCAACATCAATTCTTTCTAAAGGCTCTTCTTATCTCTATTTCTTTTGTTGGTGCAGCACTAAAAATGTATATATTAAAAGGAGTGTACAAAAATGAGTGTGACTTTTTCAGTTGTGCTCCTAATGCTCAAGTACCTATGTTTAAAGTCATCAAACATGTAAAGCTGATTGCTATTTCAAAAATTTTAAACTTTGCTAAAAAAAGATAAATTTGCTAAGGTATTTTTGTTAGTAGCTATTTTTTTTTCCATCAGTTACTAGATTTAAGAAATGAAATATGGACTTGAGAATGACCATTTCATTTAATCTTGAAATAGTAAATGTTTAGTAAATATAGCCTTAAAGAACTGTTTTTTTTTCTTTAAGAGAAAATACATAGTAATATTACACACATATTGTTTTTCCCCTTGTTGTACAGCCTAAAACCTGCTGGAAAAATACATGTTTTCCGCTAAAAAAAAAGTTAACAGCTTTTAAAAGTCTGCAGGTTCAGGTCCCAGCTGTTGAAAGTTGATCCTGGGCTGCGGTGGGCATTCTCTCTCCTTGCGAGGCGGAGCCCTGCCTTGGGGACAGCTGAGCCGCTTGCTCAGATCTCATAGGGCACCAGGCTTCTTTTGTGGGTCCCAGATTCTCTGGAAATGGGTTGCCATGACAACACAGGCTGAAGCTGAATCTCTTATACTTAATTTTTTATAACTTTAGTATAACTAATCAGTTTTGGAGTGATGATGGTTAAAACAAACCTTTGGCAAAATTCTGACACATACAGCAGCCTTCTTAGAATGCCGTTTTGAAATGAAGATAGGGCCAGCAGATAGTGTAAGTTTAATTATGCAACCACCTCAAGTGTGTAAACAAGTTTTTGTTTCTTAACTAGTTTGAGTTTTATTAAAATAATTAACTCCATAACTTCCATTTGTAAGACGCTGTGGGTTTTCTACCTTCTTGCTAACTTTTAGTATTAATATCTCCAGGTGCACAACTTTATGACCTCAATAATTTGTCATCCTTTCTCTGTGTATACAAGTGTTTAAAGGGTTCATGTGTCTGAGCAGAAGCCATTCCAAGGTTGTGGTTGGCATTCGTGTTCATTTGCCTCGAGATACATTTATTGGCTTTAGCACGTTTTCTCCAAAGAACATGTGCTTTCAAAATGCAGTGGAGGTTTGGAGTTTCTGCTGTTTTTGCCTTTTTGTTTTTGTTTTGTAAATTATCAGCCAGAACTTTTGTTCAAAGGCTATGAGTTCTTGCTCTGTGCTCCCTGGCCCTGCTTTGCGATGATTCACAGAGTACTGAATAATGGCATGACTCAAAGCAGCAGCCACTGATAAGTTCAGGACCTCCCATTGTCGACTTTGCAGGTCATGCTGAAACATCTTGGGAGAGGTATTTCCCTGCGATAGGAATGGCCAGCACCCATGTGTGTTAGAAAACTCTGTGATGTTTAAGAGATGTGTGCACGTGTGTGTGTGCACGTGTGTGTGTGTGTGTGTGTGTGTGTGTGTGTGAACTCTCTGGTATTTGAAAGGGAAGGGAAAGGAAATCGTCTTGGTTAATTCTTTGAAATGTATATCAGAAGATATACATTTCTGAAACAAGATATACAATCTTGTTTCAGAAGATTTGAAACACTGGTTTGTGGGATGTGATACGAGAAGGGGGAAATCTCGTTTACGGTGAAGAAGAAAAATCCATACAAAAATGCGGGTCTGTAGTGATTTGATATGTGCAGGGGTTGTAGTTATTGTGCTCCATTTGTTTACAGGTTATTCTCATTAGGTACAAATCTATATGGGAAAAAGTATAAGCGATTTATCTGTAATGGGAAGGATGATTGGGAGATCATAAACTTCTAATACATGACCACACTTGACTTCAGGAAAGCAAGTAAAGTGTAAGAATTGTTTAAACGTAGCCTTTTATGTCAAAATTCATATTGCATGAATTTTGAGTTTTGTACTTACCCGAAAGAAATGTGTAAATTCTCTGTGCTGGGTGGATGATTACAGATGTTACTGCAGTTTAGGTGTGAGACAGTACAGGTAGAGTGTTAGAGTTCTTGTCCTCTGTCAGGGTTTTTGTGTGTGTGTGTGTGTGTTTTGTGCCGTTGTTAGAAATAACATGTTGCTTTATGAACATGCCGAAAGAACTTGCTTTAGCAAGTTAAAAATCTATTGATGAATAGGTTTGACATTTTAATCCACATATTTTAAACGATGTTTGGTTACTGTTTGTTTAAAAGCAACTGAATAAAAACATCCCCAGCCATCCAGATTCCAATCTGTACCGATGACTAATCATGTGGAAGATTTGAACATAAAGGTTCTAGTGAAAAATAAAAATTAAAAAAATGTATTTGCTCTCTGATTTTAAAGTACAGAATGTTTTCTCTGCCTTTTAGATATGGGGAACTATGACATTGAAAACAATGGTAACCACAGCAAATGCATCTTACCAGATAAATAGAAAAAAATGGATGGGGGTGGGGAGTGGGAAGGAGTTGGTATAGTAACAGCTTGGTGAGTGAATAAATATTTAAACTTAATGCCTTGTTACTTTTGTAATCATGAGATTTGCAGAGTTGTAGATTGCATTTTTAGTTGGTGTCCTATTTATCTTGTGTTAAATAACCTATTAAATGAAATTTAAGTGCTGTTCAGAAAAAAAAGTAACTTACAAGTTTCCTGAGTCTTAATATCTTCATGTTAAAAAATGGGAAATTGAATTAGCTATTTGCTATGGTTTTTCCACGCTCTTAAATTCTATGATTCTGGGACCCAGGGGCAGTCCAGGAGCGATGTGAATAAACTTAATTTCGAAGTGACATCAACTCTAAGATTTAAAACCCTTGAGATTGCCCAGAAATCCTTTACAAGGTTTTCCAAAAAGTTACAATTATACCTCCTGATTACTCTTACTGGTGCAAATATAAAACAAACAAACAAATGCACAGAGAATAGAACAAATTCTGATCTTAGCACTTTAAGGAAATTGCCCGCTAGAGCTGTCTGTGATGACAACACTGTCATCTGTATCTGAGCTGTCCAGTGTGGTAGCCAGTAGCCGTGTGTGACTAGCATCTGAAATGTGGCTAGTTCAACTATAAAACTGGATTTTTAATTTTAGTTCTAATTAATGTAAATGTTAGGGTATTTAAAGAAATCCTGGGAATAACTGAAATGTCAATCTTGGGTAGGCTGGGAAGAAGCCAGGGTGGCCCTGGGCACTTGGGACTGCTTTGGGGACGGCAGTGGCAGGGGTGGTGGCCTCTTCACAGTTGCAGTTCCTGTGACTCAGATATCAGTGGCACCTAGACTGTGTGTATCAGATCAGAACAACAACTTCCAGGAAGGGAAAATCTGCTTGTCTTTGCTTGGGTCTGGTATCTCTCCCCCCAATCAGTCACCTGTAGGGTTGCAGAGTTGGGCTGCAGAATTGCTGTGTACATGGACGAGTGCAGATGACAGTTCCCGGGGAAGAAGGAAGTGTGAGCCAGTCAACAGTCTCGAGAGCGCCTACCACATTACCTAAAGGAAATCTGTATTTCGTGCAAGTACCGATTTTCAAAATTTAAAATACTCTTGTTAATTTGCATGTATTTCACCTGACTTATTTACCTTTTTTATGGCAAATGTAAACTAATTCCACTCTGTGTTGAGTAAAATTTTATTAGCCAGGGAGACAAATGATTTATAGCATTGGGTAGAGGGAAATCAAAGAACATTACGCCTGAAAGCAGCGATGCGAGTCCTCAGGTTTCAGTTGTCAAAAATACTCCAACTCATGATCAGCTTCAGCAGCTAAATGGTTAAATGGTTTGGTAGTGGATTATCTGTACTTATTTCGAATAACTGTAAGTCACTTTTAAACTTGTCATAGATGAGAAGATAATATGTTCTTGTTATCTGGACTAGCTCTTCCTAGGAAAAGATAAGTTAAACATCAACTTTTGCAGATATAAAAAGCTCCATGAATGTGTACTTTAGGACCTGTAAGGTATAGCAGAATGTGTGTTGAATGCCAGTTTTTCTCCTATTTCTCTCCCCACATTTGGGACTTGTACTTTGCCATTTGGGGACCTAGTACAGGAAGAAAGACTTGCTAAATAGCAAGCCTGTCTTTGTTATGTATAGGCGAGCATTTTGACTCATTTAGGGGAGATTATTAGTTTGCTATAAAATTAAAATGAAGTTATGGAAGAAAGGACAAAGGAAAAGAAATTTAAATACAAATGATAATTTTTTTCTTAACTGAGTTGAATGTTGTGTATTTTACCATTGTCATTGTTACATTTGATTAATTTAGAAACTAGCTGTGTCATAGCCTAAGTAACTTAAGAATTTCAGAAAGTTGTGGAAGTATTTTTTTTGACTCATGCTCATTCATAGCCAATTTAATTTTATTAAAAAAATTCTTTTTATCATATGGATTTCCACTTTCTTTTCTTCTTTTTCTAAATAAGAGACAAGGTCTCCCTCTGTCACGTTGGCTAGAATACAATGGCATCCTCATTAGCTCACTGCAACCTCAAACTCCTGGGCTCAAGTGATCCTCCTGCATCAGCCTCCCCAGTAGCCGGGACTACAGGCATGTGCCACCATGCCCGGCTAATTTAAAAAAAATTTTTGTAGAGGTAGGGTCTTTCTCTGTTGCCTAGGCTGGTGTAGAACTCCCAGCCTCAAGTGGTCCTCCCATCTCGGCCTCCCAAAGTGCTGGCATGACAGCTATCAGCCACTATGCCCAGCCTAAAAAATTTTTTTCAACAAACCAATTACCCTGTAAGGCACACACATTAAATTTCACTTTAGACCAGGAAAGGGCCACGTCTTCAGGGCCCCCTACCTGTTTAAGAGCATGGGCTCGGGACGTCTCTCTCCTGTGTCCCCTACTGCATCATGCCATCAGCAGAGAGGCATGCTGTAGATCTTACCATCCTAAAGTAAGAAACCTTTTCCTGAGCCCGTGTTCACATACAGCTCTTGCTGCATTTCTCTTTAGAGCAAAACAAGAGTTGTCCACATTCACTGTCCTCCACTCCTTGCTGCTCTTCTCTCTCGAACCCTCTCCAGCGCTTTTCTTCCTTCCCTGTTTCAGAACCTGCTTTTGTCAAGGTCTCTGGTGACGGCTGTGCGTCCCGTCCCGTGGGGGCAGGCCCCTCGACCTTGACTTGGCAGAGCGTCTAACGTAGTCGACCGCTGTCTCTCTGGGAGCATGTACTCCCTGGAGAACCGGGACGTCACTCTCTCTGGTTTTCCGCCTGCGTCATAGGCTGTTCTCTCTCAAATTTTTTTTCGTGATTCTTCTTCATTTGTCCAGCCTCTAAGCATTGGGGGGCCCTGTTCTCTTCTCTCCCATGCACTCGTGGAGAGAGCTCGTCCGTGCTCATATCCTGGGTACCCCTGAGAGTTCCCATTGTCATTCACGGTCTGGGTCTGTCCTCAGTGCTTCGAGTCACATATCCCGGTACCTGTTGGACACCTCCCCTTGCCTAAGTTAACTTGTTCACACTCAGAGTCCTATTTGACTTGGCTCTTCCTGACCAGCAATGCTGGCCTTTTTGATGTTTCCTTAGCATAGAAAACATGTTCCCAATGCAAGGCCTTTGCATGTGCCCTGTTCTTCTCCCAGATACCTGCTTGGCTTGTCTCCCTGCCTCCTTAAGTCTTTGCACAAAAATCACCACTCTCAACCCAGCCACTTTCTCTTCTTAATTTTCTCTGTAGTGTTTACTTGACGTGCTGTACGTTTGTCTGTTTATTGCTCTAAGAGGGCAGTGACCTTTGTCTGTTTTAGTCACTAATGTATTCCAAGTTTCTACAATAGGTTCATAGTAGCTGCTCAATTAATACACATTGTGGGACAAGACTACATGCATATTATTGTTTTAATACCATGATGATGTTACAGTTTAATTCAGTTCTAGGAACTGAAAATCTGAAAGGAGCTTCTTTGGTCAGTTTCTCCTTCGAAGCTCTGCTTTTAGATAACTTACTTCTTCGGGAGAAACTGCAGTCCCTTACTCTTAAAGGAAAGTTTCTGTCGTGTGCCTTTTTCTCCTGCAGCTGTCTCTGAGCAAACTGCTCCTTCTGGCTGCTTCTTGGAATGAGCCTCTCCTCCTCTGAACCTTACTTGGCTCCCCCCTCCCAGCTTGGCTTCTGCCCATGGAGCTCAGTTCTGCTTCCTGACCTCACGGAGCTTGCCCTTTTCATAGTAAAACGCCCGTGGTGATGTCATTGGCCCAGCTGGTTTCAATCAGGCTGCTCAGTCGAAACTGGCGAATGACTCTGCGAGTCATCTTGTGGCCGGCCAGACTTCTGATCTGAGACAGCACGCCGCACACAGCACTGACCATGTAGCAGTTGCCATTGCATGTCACAGGAGTGCATTTCTTCCCTCCTTGCTCATGGGAATTCTAGATGATTGTTGGCTGTCCGTACAAGCACAGTGAAGTCAGGTATCTGACCATGCTGGCTTGTGCTTACTGTGTTCTCATTCTGCTCCTACACCATCAGAACCTCCTAATGCATTTGTGCTGCCTGTTATTTCATTCTGCTCTCTAAGTGCCATTTCCCAGATCTTTAATTAAGCTCCCCAAACTTATTTCCCACTTTGAACCTCTGCCTTACTCTTACTCGTCCATTTGCTGCACTTTGATGGCACCTCTTTTTGGCCTTGCTATCATCTGTAAAATGAAATTGAAGTGTGCTTTTTTTTTTTTTTTTGTGGCCAGGCTTTCTTCTATTTTTAGATTGACTTGAATTCTAGATGCTCATCTTTACTATTAATCCTACAATGATTGCTATTTGGCTTTACAACACTGGGCAAACTTTCCTCAGTGAGAAGATGATTGGCTTGCGATTCACTTTTAGGATTGTTATGCTCCTAAATATGATGGAAGACATTTCAATTAATTTTTTTTATTTTGAAAAAAAAAAAAAACTTTATTGGAAAATTGCTCAATTTTCCTAAAACAAATCGGTCACACTTAAACACAGTCCTCCTTAGAATAGAGTGTGTCTGAAAAGTAGTGGCTGTGGAAGCTTTGTAGACAGAGCTCCGAGAGGTTTGATAGCTACTGGCATCTAGGAATCTACAGAGAGATGGTTGTTTATAGGGACGGTAGGGAATATACGAAGTGATTGGGCAGAAGGAAGGGGTCCTATGACCAGGGTGACCATCTCATTTATAGTCTAAACCTGGGTGCTTTGAGGATGAAAGTACAGCAGGGAGAAGCTGGGACTGCCACAGAAACTCTGGATAACATTGTCGACACACATCAGAATTACGTGTGGTAATTCAGGTTCAGTTGTTTCCTGGGCACAACGTAGCTAATATTCCGCCTGTATGGCGTCCGTGATCTGCTTTATAGCAGAGTGAGAGACCTGGGAAGCAGTTTAAGAGTCCCGAGGTCAGTGTGGGTCAGTCTGTTTCTGAGTGGGACAGATTTCTAGGCCTCTGCAGATGGCGGGGGGGGGGGCGGTAGAGGGAGTTATGCGGAGGGCCAGGGGTCTCTCTTGGCAGTTAATGGACCTAATTCAGAGGGTTAGAGGCAAAATTAAAAGTAATGAGGTAATAGCAAGGGCTGACAAATGACAGGGAGATTATAAACAAAAGACTCTTTAAGTAAAATCAAATATATATTTAAAAACATGCATTGCAAACTTATCATTTAAAAAATACATATGGTAAAATAATTGCAGTGTTAAATTTATTTCATAACATTGAATTTTAAAGTCATAGTGAAAAAGAACTATTCTTAAGTTTTTTTATTAATGGCTTTTACTGATTTGTTTTTTTTTGTTTGGTGCTAGAATTACGAAGTGGGTCTCTCTCCATATAAAACAAATAGATATTTATACACTGGGTTCAAGTTGTGAATTGGGAAAAATATCTGGCTTTACATAGGCTTTAAGAAAAATCAAGATGGATCTTAGGAAGATTAGGAAGAGGATTTACAGGACTGTTACATAGTCACTGTCTTAGTGTTCTGACTCATTGCTTTGGTTTGCAGGGAAATTTCTGTTTAAGAAGAAAATTGTGAGTCACGATGTAGACAGAATTCTCAACACTCTTAAACGGCTGAGAAGGAGAAATTGGAGACCTTGTTTGCAGCCATCTTAGTGATGTGCCCATAGTAGGTGCTTAGTAAAAATATTGTTGACTTGATTTGGTTGAGGGTTGTCACTGAAAATGATAAAGTCAGTGCACCTTTATAGATCCATTTAATTTTTGGTGAGCATTTTTGCAAGGCTGTGTACATCTTTTACAGAAATGATAGCTGATTTTTTTTGTCTAAAAGAATTATCTGCATGTGTGAATTGAATACACTCCCACTTTATCCCAGGTAATTGATGGACATCTCAGGACAGAAGAACCATTAGAAAGTCTTGCATACCAAATTGTCTAAATATTGATAACTAAATGCAAATGGAAGAGAAAGTTCTATCACATTAGGGTGTTTTTGACAAATCATGTGTTAGCTTTGTTATTAAAAAAAAAAGCAATGATGCTTCTTGCTATTTATCCATATTAGTTGGAAACTTAGATCCACATGAACGCCTGTACGCAAATGTCTATAGCAGCTTTATTTGTAAGTGCCAGGGAACCGAGATGTCCTTCAGTGAGTGAGTGGATAGACAAACTGTGGCACACTGTATGGTGGAATATTATTCAGAGATAAAAACAAGTGAACTATTAAGCCACAGAAAGACGTGGAGAAAACTTAGATGCCAGTTGTTAGGTGATGGAAGAGAATTTGAAGAGTCTGTAAACTGTGTGATTCCAGTGATATGACCTCCTGGAAAAGGCAAAACTATGGTGGCAGTAAAAGGATGAGTGTTTCCCGGGGCTCCTGGGGGGGGGAGCAGGGCGAGGGGGGCAGATCTGGGAAGCAGGAGTGACATCTAGGTGGAGCACGGGATTCTTAGCACAGAGTGAACCGTGATGTAAATTGTGGACTTTAGTTAATAGCAATGTAGCATGATTGGTTCAGCGAAGGTAGCAAATGTACCACAATAATGCAAAATGTTAATAATAGGGGAAACTGTGTGTGTGGGGTGAGGTGTATATGGGAACTCCGGACACTCAGTTTTTCTCTAAATCTAAAAACAAGTTTTATTAATATATTAAATAAAACCCACAGGGCAAACCCTGTTTCCTGGTATACAGTGGCTGTCTGGTACATGCATGGTGCAGGGCTGCACAGTGGATGAATGAAGAAAGGAACCAGGTGATAGCGTGTGTGAGAGTACCGTGTCAATAATGAACTATTTCACAGATACAGGGGGAAATACTAATAAAAATGAAAAACACAAATCATAAAAAAATTAGTGAAAGCATAAGAGGAATTTGAATTAAAGACTGAAACTAATTTAAAAAGTTTAATCTTTAGAAAATAATAATTAGTATAGTCTCCTTTAAATAAAACCTGATACTTATGTTCTAGATTGTGTGAATTAGAGACACCCTTTTGACTCAAATTATTGCTCCTGTTAATTTGGTTGTGTTTTAGAGGTTCACGTTACAGGTTTCAGAGGGGGTCCTTCTCATGAGGGGCTTTTTCTGTCTTTTGTTGTTTAATATGGTCAGGTTTCCATAACTGTCATGCAAAACCTAGATACGATGTAAATGTGACCTTTCTATATAAGAAGCTTCCATCAAAGAAGATTGAAAGGCAATTAAAACACATAGATAGGTATACTGTCATTTGCATTATATTTTATAATTTTGAGTCTTTGGTCTATCCAAAAAGTAACTTCTTTTGTTAAGTTCTGGGTAAATTTGAGAATGAGCTTTGTAGTTTTATCTTCGATAATATTAAGTGCAAATATGTTGAATATGCATTGCTGATTTTCTAAAGCCCTTGTTGTATTTAGAAATAATTGTGGAAATAGCTTAGTCATGATTTCTGTTTGGTAGAAGTATATTTTTCCTAGCCTTGTATCTTCTTTGTAGTGGTCTGCAGCAGCGTGGGTGGTAAAAGGTTTTAACACGTTGGCAACTCCGTTTCTCCAGGATTTGACGTGAGAGAAGGTATTAGTGTTCTGCAGGTCATGGCAGAAAGAACAAGGTGCTGGGAGAGCACATAGGCAAGATGCTCACTTGTGGCCCGGAGGAGTGTCAGGGAAGGTGGCCCGTGAGAAGTGGCACCTGAACCAGGATCTAAAGGGTGGGTGGCAGTTAGCCAAATGAGGAGGTGTCGAGAGGGGAGGGATGTGGAGGTAAAGGAAATAGCCAGTGCAGAAGACTGGAGCCAAGGCTGCAGAGAGCTTGAAAATCAGAACAATGTTCTTTGTGGTTGGAATAGATGCTGTTCAGTGGAAGTCTTTTGAGGACATAATGAAGCCAGTGAGGAAACAGGGTCAGATGAAAGGCCTTCAGGCCGTGTTAAATAATGAACTTTTGGAGCCTAATCACTGAAAATAATTCATTTTTATTTTTGAACTGTTGAACATCTGGTAATTAGGAAGTAAAAATTAGATATAAATAACTGGTTATTAAGGACTTTACATGTGATTGTTTATACATATTGTTTCATATAAAATATATTATTGCTTAAAATGGCTTAGATTATAAGAAAGTGCCTGTTAAATATGTAATAATCTAAATGTAATTTTACTTTAGCTTGATTATTGGTATTTTATGAAATGAAACATTAAATGGATTATATAGACTAGATTTTTGGGAAGAAGGGCTTATATTAAAGGCAGAAGAAACTCCCAAAGATTTTACTGATGTGGACAAAATCTATCAGTTTTTTAGATATAATCCATGACTTTCATGCCATAACACAAAGAAAGGATTAAAAGAAAAAAGAAGGAATATTTGTGAACTCTGAAAGAATGTCATTTCTAAAGAAATTGGGAAATCAGAATGTAGTGTTGTAGTATTCTATATGCAGAATAATTTTGTCCTTAACTAGATAATTCAACAAGTCGTCAATCTCATTAGTTGAAATAAAATAATTGAAGATTTGTTAATTTTGGAAGTTGTAGCAAGATAATAGCTGAGATGTCCTTCAATGTTAATTGCATAAAGACTGTAGAATAGACTGAGACCGAAGACAGTGTCGTCCTCTCTGCTGTTTCCTTATATAAGGTTTTTTCAGGTGTCTAATTGATTTACTTACATAAATTTTAAAAATTTAAGTTGTAATAGCCAGTCGCTATTGCTTCTTGGTACAAGGTATTTTCTTATTTAATTGTTTTATTTTTATTTGCAGTGCCAACAGTTTTAGTCCTATGGAGGTGGAATCTCTCCAGCCATTTTGCTGAGCGAGTCATTCCATTGCACCCCTGTATTCCTTCGTATATATTGAGGCTTATTTGTGAGCAGTGGAGAGATAAAACCGCCCACACTTGGGGTTCAGTTTCTTAAATGTGAACTGTTTTAATAAAATAAGTATTTTTCTCTATTAAAAATATGAGTAAAAAATTGTGTTAATTCTTTAAATCGAGATTAATGGAGAACTTTGTTCAGGTGTTGGGAAATTATAAAAAATCTTGATTTTGAGAGTAACATATACCAGTGTATATATTCAAAATGTCAATTAATATTTATCATACTTAACTTTATTAAGTAAGTAATCAATTGGAGGATCAAAATAAAAATGTACAAAATTCATCTACTTTGAATTTGAGGTGATCTTAATAGTCTGATACTACTTCAGATGACCAAAAAGCAATCTGGAAAATGTTATTTTGGAGAAGATCTGAAGCCAATTTAGTTTCTCTGCCATTCCCTTCCCACTTCAGCTGTTTGGGCTTCATTCCTACCTGGGAACAGTGTGTACATCATCTGCCCCTTTCATGTAATCCCCTTGCTCTAAGGGAATGTTCAAACATATTTGGGTTCCTAGGTGTTTCTCTATAAGTAAAGTGCATAAGCTGTCAACAGGAATTGCCATTAAGCGGAGTTGGTACAGGCTACTATATGGAGAGTATTTTTGCTTAATGACATGCATAGTCCTTGTTCTTTGTCAGGTACTGTTTCGAGTACTTTACCAATGTCAACTCATTTGATCTTATGAGATAGATAGCATTATTAACCATATTATGCAAGTGAGGAAACTGAGGCATAGAGAAGTAAGTGGAGGAGCTGGGGTTGGAACCCAGGTTGTCCGGCTTTATAATCATTGTGCTGAGCATAAGAGAGGGATCAGTACTACAGAAGCATGCTAATGGTCAGTAATGTTGAAAACATACTTCTGTTGGATAAGTTTATATTGAATAGATAAGTGAATCTTGATGTGATTACCTTATTATTCCACACATCTTGGATGTTCCAGGCTGAGGCATTGCGTCTCTGGAAGTTACCCAGACTTTGGTGCCTAGCAGAACTGGGTCTAAATCCTGACGGCCACTTAGTTATAATGCTTGTAATTGTAATTCTAGGTAGTGTATTTAAATATAAAATGGAACTAGTAGTACTTCATAAGGTAGTTATAGAATTAAATGAGATAATAAATGTAACATGTTAAGTATACTGAAGACATTCAATAAATGGTTTGCAGTATTAAGTGCTATAAGTAGAATGTTAGAACTAGAAGTCCTTTAGTGGAAGAGATAAACTTAAAAACTGAGTTTCAGTATTTTCATGATCACCTAGCGACAGTGAGCCAGGGCCCCCAGGCAAGTGACGAGATACCAACCTAATGTGGAGGTGTAAATCGTGGAATGTCAGGGAAGTTCTTTTGGAGCAAATTAGGCCTAACAATAATGGAAATTACTTTTTGCCAATTATTAAGCAAATTAACAATCATTATCTCATTATAATGGGAATAACTAAGCTGATAGCCGTATGTTGTGTTTTAAATTTTGTTTTAAAAATTTTGTTTTAAATTTTGTTTTTTGTCGATGAGCAACATAGACATTTGTTTAGTGATAGTGTTTTTGCTGTGGGCATTTTGTGTGTGTTTAATTCTTTCCATTACATTTAGGCCCGTCTTTCACCCTTGTCTGTGGCTCTGCTACACCAAGTCAGTTTATGGGGAGAGGACTTTTCCTCTTAATGAATGGCAGGAAGCTGTCCGCTTCTTGTGGTGCTGACTCACGTAGCAACAGGAAGACAAATGATTCCTGAAGGTGAGAGGGGATAGGGCAGTGCCATCCTCTTCCCTCCCAAAAAGACACACATTTGAGACAGAGTTACAAAGCAGTCTGTGTGACAGATAAGGAAGCCATAAGTTAGAAGTTTTTGTCTTTAATTTTTATTTGCATTTTTATTTGTATTTCACGCATGCTCCACTGTATTGCCCATGAGAAAGCAATTGCTAAAGCTTACTGCCTTTTAAATTTGTTTGCTCTCTCCAGTTGGAAGATTAAGAAGAAATACCATGTTTACTCATAAAATATCAATTTCCGTCTCTAAACAGTGGTATGTATGTGGGAAAATGAATAACTGTATTTAGCAATCAGTTGGCACCAGTAAGTTATTACTGATTGAATGAAAGAGTTATTGAAAGGATTTAAATTATAACTGATATATCTTTCTAGTTAGATGCATAAATTGTTAGTATGTGTCATGAGTTTGTTATTGATTAAAAGCTGCTTTTTAATTATTGAGGTTTATAAAACATGTGGAGTCTTACAAAGGGAAAATCCACATTTGAAAGATGGATAGGGGTGTTGGTATTTGGAGACTGGTGTCTGTGTGTGATGTAAACATTCTGGAAGACGTGGAGGAGCACATGTGGAGAGGCAGGTTGGTTTGTCGGTGACTAAGATGAGCCACCACCCCTAATTCTGACAGAGTCACCCCCATGTGCCTTCCTTTCAGGTACAGAATTTATTCTGTTGTCTTTTTCTGATTTTTATAATGCTTATTACATAAATTTAGCCACAAAATAATTTGGAGGGGAGCGTGCCTTGATATAGGTCAAATGGTTCAGTTTTACAGTAATGTTATAGGGTCACAGGTCTTTCCTCTTCTGGAAGAAGGCAGGAACTTGGCAGTCCCTGAAATACCGAGGTCTAACTACAAATTATTAGAATTAATTTTTACATGTAGTTTATGGAACCATTTGTTCAAGTTCATATAGTCACATTATATTTAATCTACTTTAGAGCACAAACTTACAAGAAGGACCATTAGGCCATGATTTATTAGAATGTAGATGATAATGATGTTATAATTAAAAATATATCTTAACAAATTGTTAAGGCTTATGTAGGGAATCAAGGACTGAACCAGCCATCCTGTAAATTAAGAAATAAAAACTATTCAAGTTAAACAAAGGGAGTATAAAAGAAGTTGGATGGGTCCCTTTTGCCAGTATACAGATATTCCATTTCTAGGAGATACACTTTAATGTAACCATTTAAATAGACCAAGACAGTCTCTATGAGAAAAACTGTGGTGCCCAGTTTCTTGTAGCATAGTGCATCTCAGTAGTTTGTGGGCAGTTGTGTCCCTAAACATACTGTTAGGAACTTACGGCATTATGCAGTGGGCTGGCCTTTCCTTTGCATCCTCGATTTGGAAGGAAGCTTAGTTTGAACATGCTTATCTAGTACCTGATGTTGGACATTCCTTTATGCCTTGTGGTAGAGCAATA
This sequence comes from Mirza zaza, assembly GCA_008750895.1. Lineage (NCBI taxonomy): Eukaryota > Metazoa > Chordata > Mammalia > Primates > Cheirogaleidae > Mirza > Mirza zaza. The sequence continues at coordinate 28,059 of VSMD01022936.1, read as the reverse complement.
GATTGTAGTACACATTTATAACAAGTAATGGAGCTTTTAACTTTTAAAATGTACTTTTGCTTGTGTGGGTGCTGTGCACATGCATGGCCTGTGTTCCTTATGGATCTCATGGGTGCTGCTTGATGCAGTAGCTGTCGCCACTTTGAAAGATACAGATGTCAGACAGTGAAAATGCTGCAAATTCCGAACCTTCTTTTTCATTTTGACCTCTTGAAAATTGCTGTCCTTACACAATATTTCTCAAAGAACTTGATTGCAAAGTAGCATACTCTGAAACATGTGAAATGTATTTTTATTCCCATTTGACGTGTTATGTGCCCTTAACTGTGTTTGTAGGAACTCTCCCTAACGTTTAACGAAATCCTTAGCAGCCAGCTCTCTACCATGGAGATAACCAAGGGAAAAGCAAAAATTTATGAAATGTTCATAAAATGTCCAGGAAAAACCAATGACCACCTTACAGAGGTTGGCTAAGTAAAGGCCTTCCTTCTACTGATGTTACCTTTCTGAAGTACTGCCATACTTAGACTCTTACCTTACAATATTTGTATGTTGACTTCCTCATGATGTTCATGTTGACGAGCTTAATTATGCCAGCAGTTCGTTCTGTGTTCACAGGTATAAAACAAAGTGGATATCACCACAGCATGGCTGTGTTTCCAACAGTCCAGCAAATATTTAATGAGTGCCTGTTAATCTGGGATCTGGGGATAAAGCAGTTAAAAAAATACCAGAATTCCCTGTTACATTGATTGAGCTTATATTTTTTTTCTGTGTATGGCAGAAGGCAGAAGTGAATAGAATTTTATCCCTGTCTTTGTGGATGGGAATAACAATTTAATATTTTTAATTTTAATTATAGAATATAAGCCAGAGAGAGTAGATTAAAAAAAGATAGTTTGGGGCCTTATTGTGCAAAACTTTGTGTAACAAGCTAAGAAGGTTGCATTTAGTTCGCTTGTAAATGTGGAGTTAGTGAAGATTTTTTTTTTTTTTTTTTTGAGACAGAGTTTCACTTTATTGCCCAGGCTAGAGTGAGTGCCATGGCGTCAGCCTAGCTCACAGCAACCTCAAACTCCTGGGCTCAAGCAATCCTGCTGCCTCAGCCTCCCAAGTAGCTGGGACTACAGGCATGTGCCACCGTGCCCGGCTAATTTTTTTTTTTTTCTATATATATTTTAGTTGGCCAATTAATTTCTTTCTATTTATAGTAGAGATGGGGTCTCGCTCTTGCTCAGGCTGGTCTCGAACTCCTGAGCTCAAACGATCTGCCCACCTCGGCCTCCCAGAGAGCTAGGATTACAGGCTTGAGCCACCGCGCCTGGCCAGTTAGTGAAGATTTTAAGGAGGATAGTGGCATGATTGCCACGAGGCTTTTGGAACAATTATTTTCCCATCAGGCTAGAGAGTAAATTACAGTCTAAATCAGAAATAAATAGTGGTCAAAATTAAGTCTGGGAAGATTTATTATAGCCTATTCTAGGCAATAAAGGTGGATAGGTTAGTTAAGAGGGTATCACCATATTTTTAAGCAGAAATAATACACAACCCAAACCAATATACTGGCACCAAGAGATATATTTGAGACAAAAAGTGGAAATATCAACTCATTATAACAGTTAGAAACTGCATTCATAGAGTGACAGAGCAGGGCAGGTCTTGGGTGATTCAAGATTTCCAGCTTGCAGTGGGAAGAGTAGTGGGCTTGTGGACAGATGTGGATGTTAGGAATTGGGAGCACAATTTAAGCAGAGATGGCTTTGCAAATGTTCTAGGAGGTGAGGCGGTCAGCGGACAGTGAGGAATTAGAACTAGCTGGGGCAACCTTCATTTTAAGACATTTGGAGGGAAAGAGGAAGCAGTCGCAAAGGTGTTGTGTTGAGGGGAACAGGGTCGAGGGAAAGGTTTTCCTCTTTTGGCTCTCTCTACCCTTTTGAAGCGTAGAAGAGACCTAGGAGATTTTGTAGAAAGAGAGAAAGGAGCCAGTCCACAGGACGAATCTGCAAATGGAAGAGAAATATGGGCGTAAATGATAAAATATCAGGCAATGGTGGGCAGTGAGGCACTTTCAAGAAAATGAGTGAAAGTTGCCTTGGTAGGTAGAGAGGAGGGATGTTTAAAACTCAGAGAAAGACATGAAGGAGGGAATCGAGGAAGCAGAGGGATTTTGAGCTGGTGAGGAGGCAGCTATGGAATCTTATAGCAGTGTCCTCAATTTTCTTGGCAAAATTTTTGAAGGCAGAAACTTTTAGCATTGATATTAGTAAAAGACAACAATACAATGAAAAATGCTAAGTTGGTGCTGTTGTTAGACATAATAAATGAATTTGGTGACTGCCCTTCTGTCGTTTTCATAGCAGTCTTCTCCTGGGCTGGACAGATAGTTTATGGACTTCAGGCAGCTCATATTTAGCAGGAAGTCCCGTGAGCCAACTTGGTTAAAATAATCAAATGCCAAGATCATTTTCATGAAGTCAGCATAGAATCAAATTGTGGTACTGTCCTTGGCTTTTTTCCCATAGCACCTTAAGGAAGATGTCTTGATTGTACAGAAGTCTCAGACATTTTGGTTTACGATATGTTACTTACATGTATGACTGATATGCTAAGCCTAATGTGTTTCAGCAAGCATAAATGATATGCTGTTGGGATTATTAGGGGATTTGAATCTTCCTTGGTTTTGTCTAGATACAAATGTGAGATAAAGTTGCAAGTTTATTATCTTTAGTTCATGAGTAGTTAAATGCGGTATTACTCCATGCAGTGTTGCCTGTCCAACTTGAATCTTCCAGCAGTGGTGCTGAGATATCAGGGCACTGTTCTAAAGGAAGATGGTTTTGTGTTGATTCCAGCATTGTGGTCCCATAGCCCATGGAGTCGGAGTAAGAACTGGGAGGTCAGAATTCTCCCTGACATCGCTGAAGGCACACTAATCACTATGTACTGCCGTAAAAGTGTAATTATTAAGATGTCACGGGCTTTTGCCGCCTTTTCTGAGATTTCTTTCACTGATCATTAACTATGTATAGGTATTTTTGCAGAAAAGAAGTAATATCTCTTTCCCATTTCCTTTAGTTAGGAAAATAGACCAACTAATGAGAATTTATAGATTTTTGTTCTTCTCCATATTTATTTTAGTTCAGGCCATTAAGTGCATCCTTGAAAATGAGGAAATTATTTACTGGTATTTCAACTAAAAATGTTAAAAAAAACTTGAAAAATCTTCTTATACGACTTAACAATAATACAAATAGTATGGATATTGATAGTAAATACCAGTGTATAAACTATGGTTACAAATTCCTATACAATAAAAATATCATCTAGGACTCAATTTATTTAACATTTTTAGTAATTTTATCAGCCTAGAGTTCACTTTGACTAGTATTATAAATAAATCCTATTTTTCAGGGATAGCATATATTAATATTAGATTCTCTTTCCCAGATCTTGATTTTAAATAGCAAAGAGAACTAATTATGGTTTTGCATATGTTTATTCTTTGAGAATCATCTATTTACACATAAACAATTATATTCTGGTTAATTATTATCATTGCTAATGAACGCACTCAAAATTCTAGTAAGTAATAAAAATTTATTTGTATAAAATGTGTTTGCAATGGATTTTTCATTGTGAGATTTTTGTTAAATCAGATTTATTTATCTTATAATTAGCTAAAATTAATGGAGTTTGCTATATTTTTGAAGGTAAACACAAGTAATATTGCGTGTTAAATTATTAGGCATGGGAATTATTTTTATACAATAAAATATATTTTACTGTTACCATTAGAAGAGTTGATTCCTCCTTTATGCTTTTGGGAAGGTACTGTTGCATTTGTGTTTAAGGTCTGCAGTCTCTGCTAACAGAATACGTGCAGTGCATTCATTGCACTGGTGACTGAGCTCTATTCCTGTGTGCTTGTCACCTGGGGTGAGTTGTTTAACCCTTTTCAGCTTAAATTTCCTTACTGGTAAATGGGTCAGTAATAGCATCTTTTTTGTAATGTTACACTGCTGATTAAGTGAGAATTCCTATAAAGCTGATCATGATCGATGCTTGCCACATTAGGAAGTGCTTAATAAATATCCTAAATTATAATTATCATTTTATTTTGCATAGGATGATAACTCATGATTTCTTTAGAAAAATGAATTGGATATTAATGTTATTTGTTCAAAAGATGACACTCTAAATTTCACTGCTCAAAAATGTATAAACTAGCAAGAATCTCCTGTAGCCTAGTTGCTTATGTTTGACTTGAAAGCTTGTTAATGGATCATGATCAGAAGAGGCATCCTGCCTGAAATCGGCATTTAGTTTTGCTTTTTATATATAGATGTTGCTAGCATGTTTTTTCCATCTGGTCTTAGATCTTACTCTGTTGTCATGTGAAGGAATGTCGCGGGCAGTCTCCACGGTAACACTCCGCCCCAGGTAGATGGCCGCTGCAGTGGCCTTGAAGCAGGAGCACAGCTGTCTGTAGCTGTGCGTGTGTTCACTCACACAGAGCGATTTTCTGCTGTTTTCTTATGATACAAAAATTAACATTACGGAAGCATCGTTCTGGCTACTTTGTTCTGTACTGGATATGAATAGTAATCAGTTACCTTAAAATCATAGCTAAAGGGATGGTAATAATATTAACCAGTGTTTATGGAATGCTTACTCGATGTCAGCCACTACACTAAGTGCTTTTATATTTACTAACTTAAGACATCACAGATTAGTCTTTTATAAGTTTTCTTTAATGTCTGCTGGACGTGGGTTAGAAGTTGGCATAAAAACAATAGGAGCTTTCATTATAGAGGCAGGAATGGAAAACATAGTAAAAAGATATACAGTAGTAGCGGTTAATGGTCACCTGTAAAAGAGTGACATTTATAACTCTATCTTTAATCCTGGCGTGAATTCTAGGGCTTTCTCCTCCTGCCTTCTATTTATTCATGATGGTCTCATTGGAACCTCCTACTTAAAAAGTCTCTGTCACCCCCCTTTGATTCCCAAAGCCATTATTGGTTAAAGCCCAAATTGCCTCCTGACTTGACTGTCTGTGATACTTCCCTCTGCTGCCCCCGCTCCTAGGCTGTCCCACTCTTGTTTCCCTGTGCACCTTCTGCCGAGCGGCAAGTGTTCTCAGGCTACCTGCCACTCCTCCGTTCACAGTGCTCTCCATGAGCTTCCAAATTAAATTAAAGGCCTTTACACTCCCTTTCCTCCTGGTCATTCTTTGTCCTGTTGTTTTTGAGACTGAACTCCTTCTGCACTGAGGTGGTGCCCAGTTACTTGCTTTCCGAGAACATGCCTTGTGTTTTCCCACAGTCCTGTTCCTGTCCCTTTGTTCACCTTAACTGCTCACTTCCACCCCGTTCTCAAAGTTCTTTTTTTTTCCATCAAAACATACTTCTGCCTTCAGAATATTTTTGCTGAGTCAATTAGTTAATAAGAGATGGGGGGAAGATTTTAAAAGATTAATTGGAATGTGGCTTCAGATGTTCTGTGCATTGAGCTGTGAGGCAGGTATGCAATGCAGACAGGTTCCGAGGGGTTCCCTAGCTGAAGCGTGCTGCGAGTAGAAGTAGCCTTGCGTGTTATCCGTCGACTAATCCCGCCCTGTGGGTTTTCCTCCCTTACAGAACAAAGTCCTGCGCCCTCCGTGGCTGGGGTCCTGTCTGCTTCTGCACTAGGCCCGCTTTGGTTCCGAGACTTTGCACGTGACCTGTCCTCTGCCTGGCACACTCCCCTCCAGACGAGGTGTCATTGCCTTCAGCGGCCATTCCTCAGGTCCCCCTCCCGTCTCAGGGCAGCGTGAGCTTCATGCAGTTAATTCCATTATTAGCTTCATGCTGGGGTCTCTGAGGCAGAAGTCACAGTGCATTCTCTGTGCTGTGATTACTCGATTGGTTGATCGCCCTTCCCACTCGATGATGAGCGCTTGGCGTACGGACGTGGCAACCTCAAGTGCACTACACAGTTCCTAGCCTGTCATAGGCCCTGGATAAATACTGGTTAAAAAAAATCATTGTTCACATTTATGGATAATTCACACATACTGTGTACTGCATTGACTTATGAAAACCTTTTGATTCAATAGAGGTAGAATTTTATTCAACTTTTAAATGAGCCATTAATTTATTCTATATTTAATGCATATTCTGTGCAATGCATAAATTGTCCACTCATGTTTCTTTTTCTAACAGCAAAGCAACTGAGTTCCATTGCATAGTGTCCTCCCACTCAGCTTGAGGGCGGGGAAATCTCTACATACAGAATATTTCATTCCTACGTAACCAGTAAAGCCCCAGGGCAGAGGCGAGCTGTCAAGAAGGTTTGTCTGACTTCACACCACAGCCTATCAGTGGTCTCAGGAGGACAGCTAGGGTGGTGATCTGCTGTGTGTGGCTCATGCCCACACAGCCTTTGGTGTATTTGAAGAAGAGAGTTAGTTGGTCTGATTCTCTGTGTGAGAGAGGACAACAGTAATCAATTATTGAGCATTTGTTATTTATTCTCTCCTTTTACACTGAAAGATCCTGCTGGGAAGATACCTCTCTTTTGTGAAGTGTTTGTGTTTGATACAAATAACCCCTTATTTAAAATCCTTTCATTGGTATTAAGTGATCAACAGTTGTGTGCACATAGGATAGTAACATTCATCGGGTGTCGGGCCGATGGGAGGGGCGGAGGGGAGGGGTCTATTCACACCTAATGGCTGCGGTGTGCACTGTCTGGGGGATGGGCACGCTTGAAGCTCTGACTCGGGGTGGGGCAAAGGCAATATATGTAACCTAAACGTTTGTACCCCTGTAATATGCTGAAATAAAAAAAAGAGAAATACGTTATATAATCTCTGAAATACTTGTAAGAGTATTTAAACAATTATTAATATTATTTTTGGTTAATAAATCATAATTTTATACATTTATGGGGTACAATGTGATATTTTGCTATATGTATATAATGTGGAATGATTGAGCAAGCTGATTAATGTTTCAAAAAAATAAAAAAAATCCTTCACTAGTTGAACTAAGGTTCAATTGCCAGACTGCTATGGGCTGTCCTCTTACTTCTCAAACAGTTGTCTCTGAGTCTGTCAGTGTAAAGAAATTTCTTCTTGTTTGTCCCAACCTTGACTTTTCTGTGAGATTTTACTGCGTTGTTATTAATTATAGGTGTTTACTTTTGTCTTTAAGGTGTCCTTGGTGTAGACTGAGTTGATAACACTGATTTTAAATGAGAGAGGTTAGGAAGTTACTCAGTGCGTAGTAATGAAACTGATTTTTGTAATTTATTACTAACCATCACCTATCTCTATCCAGGTTTATACCTGAATTTAATAATTTCACTGAAAAATGTATTCACTGTTTAATTCTGTTTATTTTTATACTTATGATGCCGCATATAAATCATAAAAGTATACGGGTGTATGTATTATTTTTATTTTTGTTTTTTTCCTATTAGTCATTTAGTGGCTTCACAGATTTTGACAGAGTTTAACAAGAAGAATAAGAGTGTGGGGACAAAGGAAAGGAAACACAGAGTTTTAGAGAAAAGTAGGGTAAATGGGAGAGGTAAGACGCTTTACAAACAGGCTGGAGTTATTGGTTGTTATCTAAGGCACTTTGGTAAGAAAGTAAACCTGTCGAGGTATAAATTATTCTACTTTCTCTTTGTATACGTAAGGGCAGTTCTCTCTATATGGGTAACTCATCCACAGGCAGAGGCAACATGTAAATTTCATAATCCCTCCGAATGCTTGTCACAAATACATTTTAAAAAATACATTGTCCCCTGCCCCACCCCATAGAACCTGTTAACTGCGTTATTATGGAGACATTTATCTGTGTTGCTCTCCGTGTTTTATCACCTGTATTCCATAATTAAGTCTTTCTCTAGTTGTGAGCAAATGGCCAGTGAGGTTTGTCAGGTGGTGCAATTTTATTCTCTTGGGATCATGTGAAATGGGTTATTTGGTTTGAGGCAGTGTGTGTGTGTCTGTCGTTTATCTGGTGTGGTTTTTACTTGGCTTATCATTTGATGTTGGAATTTAGATGCTTCTTGCCTTTCATTCAGCCTTGACCTCAACATGCTGATGAAAACAGTGAGAGAGGAGAATGAGCAAAAAGTCATTGTTTATGTTTATTCATGTTTCCAAGTGATTTGTGTTTAGTTATCCATTCCCTGAATCACCATTCATCAAAAAGCAGTGTCATTCTCTTTCTCCGTAAGTTCTGTATTTGTGATAATCTTACTGTTCTTTGGGGTGTAGGCTGAGTGAATATGGGAGACTCAAGGTTAAATATCTTGCAATGCATTGCAGACAGCAGACTCTACTGCACTGCTGCCTGGGGTTCACACATGGCAGCCCACCAGAAGAGTTCAGCAGAATGCTCTGGAAAGCAGCAGTCATGCAAACCTTTTATTCCCCTCCTGAATTGTCTTTCTTTTAATCATCTAGATCAGAGGCGAAGGCTGCTTCCAGCACATAGAGAATTACTTGGCCTACAAAGGGATTTAAGCAGTTTGTGTTGGTTTCAGCATGGAGAGTTCAGAAGATAAAATCTGACTTTTCATAGCCACCTCTCACTTGCTTTGCTCCTTCCTCCCCACTCAGTGGCTTTGCCACCTTGGAGTTTGCTGCCCTTTCTCGGGTGATTAAATGAGATATTTGTTTAATGATTATTTGAATTTAACAAACCATTGTAAGAAATGGAGGCCTGTGTTCCTGGGCTTTTAGAACCTTGATTAACAGTGAGACTGAGGGACAAAGGCCAGTACCATAACCTGAACTTGATGTGCATTCATACATTGTGCATTTCTCTGCATGTTGAATAGTTAGTCTTACTGGTTTTCAAAACATGATTGATGAAATAAGTTCAAGAAGAAATTTTTTTTCCTTCTTTCATATGCCTCAGGAGTAATTTTAGTTTTTGTTTTGAATTAAAGATTTAAAAAAAGACTCAATTCCCATTGAAATTAAAACCTTCACATTGAAATTCAAATGCAACTGTGAACTACAGTAACTTCTCATTTATGAGTCCAGTGCTGAGTCATGAAAAAAAGGTAGAGATAAGTAGAAACAGTACTTCCTCTGTAGGAAATTACTGTATGGACAAAAAGATACGAAAAGGATCCATGCCTTATTTGACTTAAACGGAAGTACTTTATGTGAAGATATTGATTTTTCTGCTTGTTTGAAAGTCTATATTAACAGCAAAGTTGCCAATCACAGTACTATGAGAGTCGGTCCATCAGGATGGTCTTATGGAAAGACAGTTTTGGATGGAGACTCTTCCCAGGAATAGTTGTGTTGTTCCGGCTAACGCAGTCATTGTCTTCTCTGTCCACCTACCTGGCCTGACTTTCTAATTTGGTAAAGCGGGAAGAGTGATCAGGAGAAGACAGTATGTTGAGCACATCTAGATTTCTGTTCCATATATATGTATGAAACTCTTGAAGGGTACCTTAATGGACACAATACAAAATAAAGCTAACGCGCATTAGATAGTAATATCCTTAAATGGATTTTTCCCTGTGTGAACAAAGGAACTGACAATTTAATCAATGGATCCCTGTCCGTCTGAAGAGGAGCTTCTGGTGGTAAAGCGGCCTCTGGCCTTTGTGTGTGTGTGTGTTGGGGGTGTGTGTGTGTGTGTTGGGTGTGTGTGTGTGTTGGGTGTGTGTGTGTGTGTGTTGGGTGTGTGTGTGTGTTGGGTGTGTGTGTGTGTGTTGGGTGTGTGTGTGTGTTGGGTGTGTGTGTGTGTGGGGCAAGCATTTTGCCATTAATCATGGTAAAAAATTTTTAAAAAAATCAAAAAACTCCTGAAAGCTATCAAAGTAGAAATGTAAAGTTGATGGTTAAAAATAACCAAGAATTTAGAAAGCTCGCTTCCTTGAAAGTAAGAAGCACATCTTATCTTTTTTTTTTTTTTGGAGAGGCCTGTCACATTGCCTTCTTTGAAGGAAGTATTCAGAAACCTTGTCCACTGAATGATTGAGTGAAATGTAGTGTGTATTTTGCGGTAACGAGGACAAGGATGGACGAGGGTGACACCGATGCCGTCCCCCCACTCTCAGACATCCCGATTTAACTCACCTGGGATGGAGTGTAAGCACCCTTGTGTACGTTCTGCAGACAGCTTGAATACCCAGTTGGGATCAGCGTCACTGGACTAGTTAAGTCATTAACTAGTCTCAGACAAGTCTGAGATTTTCTGAAGTAGTAAAAAGATGACATATTGCCACATCCGGTGCAATAGCTGCTGCTGCGTAGTGATATGTATCTGTCCTGGGATTTTTATTGATAAGATTGAGAGCTAATGAAAATAAAAATGTCCCTAAGAATGCGAGATTCGAGTCTGGCTTAACTGTATTTTCTCTGGTGCATATGTGTACACGGCGCGCATGCGTGCACTGGAAGTGCAAGTGAGTTCGCTTTGTGTCTGCTGTGGACTCTCGTGGCATGCTGTCTGCTGCGCCTCCCCCATTTGCTTGTCTCCACACCTTCCTCCTTGCTTCAGGCTCCTGCTCCCCAAGTCCCTGCTAGAGAGCCTGCTAGGGCTGTGGGGCCAACTGTGAGCATGGAGCTTAACGCAAATTTTCCTTTTGGCAAAGTAACTGGCCAGCCAACTCTGGGAGGAAGGTGGTCAGGTGGATAGCTACTGTAGCTAACAACAGCTTGATTTGCATTTTTCTAATTATTCTTAAAAGGCGTGATGTACAGTTGAGTGCCACAGAGTATGCTTATAGTCCCAGGAAAATAAAACCGTGAGTTTTTATTTTCCATGAATCAGGAGACCAGCGTCATAGATGTTTAGAGGCCACCTAACTTTGAGACTTCGAGCAACTTATTTCCCTACTTTTGTCTCATTTTCCTTTCTGTAAAATGAGAAGCTTGAGGTAGGCAATTACTAAGGTTCTTTCCAGCCATTACAATATGAGGTGCTATTTTATTATCAGCTTAAGAGAACATAAACATCTACTTGTTGCTAAATGCTATTTTCACAACATGAAATACAGCCAAAAACTAAATAAATATTAGTGATTTCGACAATTTAGAAAATTTCATGTATATCCTTAAATTTGGGTTGTTTTAACTGGAATATGTCTTGGTGTTATAAGACCCTACCAGTCCAGAAATATTTTTATAATCTTGGGTGAGGGTGAAGACTGTAGGTGTTTGTGTGTCCTCTTGTTATTATTGATCGAATTTAAAGCACTTCTATAAAATACAGATAACATTGCCTTTGTCTGTTTGCAGAGTGATTATTAATAAAATGGGGAGGGAATTGGTAGATTCCTTCTCTTCTCCTGAAGAAAGAATAAATTAATATGAAAAGTGCTATGTTAAAAATTAGTCTTTGTATTCCACTTTAGTTCATGGTCAATATTTAACTCACTGAACATTTCTTAGAAAAATCTTTGAAAATAATTATATAGGAAGCTTAGTAACTTCTCTGAATCTTTCATACTTTAATCCAACAGAAAGATAGAGGTAGTTAGATTACCTTAAATAATTCTAGGAAGAATGATCATTAATGCTTGATTCTTTTTTTTTGGTAGCTTTTTTTGGGAAGGAGTTTAACAATACACACATATAGACTATAAGTATTTTAAACATGAGATCTTTAGAATGTGTAAGAAAACTTATGATGATTTTTAAAATTAACTTGGAAACCTACAGAGCCCCACCATAGTTAATGAGCTATTTCTAAACTGATATATAAATCTCTGGCCAGTGCTTTGCAATGGAATAATTGATACTTTTGCAGAAAATGAAATTCTGCCTTTTTTTTTTTAAAGTGAAAAGAATTGTACTATATTATAAATTTATAAAGGATGGTGCTTGGTGTTTTTCAAACTGATATACTAAAAACAATTACTATGTGGTGTTTACAAATGCTTTGGAAAAAATGCAGTTGCTCAGGACATGCTTTTTAAAAATCTGAAACAGTTATAAACATTGTGGAGCAATAATGCTCCATTAAGGCAGAGAGACTATCTTGTTATAAATACTGAAGAGTAAAAAAATTTGTATGATCGCTTTAAATTTAAGGATTCATGTTTGGAGTGCTCAGGGCTCGGTCTGTTGCCTTCTTTTATAGAATTTTCCACGTATCCTTCACCATGACTGACAACTGACTATCACGCTGTTATCATTCCTAAAGGAGTTACCCTGATATACTGTAAGAGCCCTGACTTCACTACCTGTTTTAATCTTGATTAAATGACTTAGGTGGTCAGATCTCAGCTGCTTCTCTTTTGATTGGAGATACTGATGTTACCTACCTGATACACTTTATGAAAATTGAGTAGAATAATACATATAAAGTGTTCAGCTAAAGAGTGCTATTAGTAAATTCCCAGTAAATTGATAATGTTGTTATCTTGCTTATGGAAGACCTTGCCTAAAAATCATTTGTTCTTTCGCATGTGCTTCTCTGTGAAAGTGTTGCCTCTAACCTTTTTCATTTTCTTTTTTTGTTTGTTTGTTTATTTTTCTTTTAAGGTCTCATGTATTCCCTGGGACAGTGAAAGTAATTAAGTGGTTTACTTTAGTGGATCTTCCCTTCTGGCTTATTCCAGATAGGAGTAACCAGAAAGTAGGTAACAATGTTAATTAGGAGCAGAAATTAACATCTTTTATGAGGATAATATACCTGGCGATGATAATTGAGAAGTGATTGTTTATGGAATTAATTACTTTAGATGAAAAGAGATTGCTGTTTCAGGGAAAAGGGAGATAGTTTGAATGCACATTTAAAAGAGAGAGAAAGCTACAGTGTGCTGCTGGCCTTCATTGTTTACTTAATGACTTGGCTGATCAGGATTGAAGCAGAACTTGCCTTTATTGATGAAAGACTATCTAATATAAAGATTTATTTAGATGCCATAACAATCATTCTAGAAAGATCTTGAGTTATTCCCATATGAAAATGGTTCTGGGAAAGTAAAAGATTTCCTGGGAAATCAGATATGCCATTTTAAGGAAGGATTTTTATCAAATCATTTAAATTTTGTGTTAGACTTTGAATTTTTTTCTTTTTTTTTTGTGAAGTGTTCTGTAAGCCAGAAGGAAAGCCATCATGTTAAGAAAGTTTTAAGTTACTATATTTCTAATACTACACACACAAAGACACATGCACATATATAGTTTCTTTGTCATCTTAGAATTATCAAAGGGAAATTTAAATTAGACACGGTATGAAACCCTATGATGCCAAGATCTTTATTAGAGTAGCAGTTTGCACCTTTCTTGTTGATAGGATTTGCTGTCTTCAGAAACCTGTGCAACTGAAGATGAGTCATTAAGAGAAACTGGCATAAGTAAAACTGCATTTTACAATAATGCTTTTTAACTGGTTATCTAGCAAAAACTGAGGCTGAAAACAGCAATTTCTGCTTTGAAAGGAAAGAATTAGTATTAAAATTGATCAGAAACTTTCTTATATTCTGTGCCTTGACAGCTCTTAGCATTTTATTAGTATATACGTTGAAACAGGTTGTGTGGGTTGCGTAGATCATGGGGCATGGGGCCAGGAGGGCGGGGGCATGCATAGAATCCCTGGTCTAAGAGAATGGAGCACATGACATGAGAGTCACATACTTACTTTAACTCACCAGCCTAGATCTTCTGTTCTGACGGAAAGTCAGCATCCTTCAGGATGGCGAGGCCCTGGAACACCTTTCAGAATGGGTAGACTGTCCTGAACGCAGTGATGCCAGTGTAGCACTGTGATGAATCTGGTGTTAACTGATGTGCTTTACAGTCTTAACTGGGTTACTTTTTATCATGCCAGATACACATTTTTCTAGAGCTATACTAGCTTCACCTTTAGTTCTCATGAAAGAAAATTCTAATCTAGTATAAAACAGCAAAGCCTTGAGCGGTAAGGTGGGGACTGGGAGTGGGGTGGGGTGGGGGCTGAGTTGCTGGGGTCCACTGACCCCGATGTGGCGTCCAGGCTCACTGTGTGGGTGGCGGTTGAGTGGCTGAGTGCCCGCCCGCCTGGCAGCTGGGGAGGGAAGAAGAACACTGTGACATTGAAAAGCAAAACGCTCCACAGTGAGGTTCGTATGCGCTGGGTTCGTAAGCCGAGTTCTGACTAGTCTCTAAAACTGAATTTACCTCAGGGCCACATGAGAGGAAACCGCTGGTGTGTGTGTGGGGAGGACGATGATAGAAGTGTGTGTGTGGGGGGGGAAGTGCTAAACTGTTATTTTCTTCAGAGTAAAGAGAAGGAAATGTTTTCAGTCATCAAAATGTTTAAGTGCAAACGGAAGAACACCTCTGGTTCCCGTTTCTGGCACCTGGGGACCCGCGCAGAGATGAAGCAGTGTGACTGCTCCCTGGCTGGAGGAGCCGGGAGACTCGGGGCCGGGGCCAGGCGTCCAGGCCGGGTGCTAGGTGCTCCCTCACGCTCGGAGACCTGCCTGGAGATGCCGGCGTGAGGTGTGATTTGTTGGGCTTCTAGAATCCACAGTTTGCTTGTCTGGTTTCTTCTGAAAGAGATTTCATTTTCTAGAGATTTAATTTGTGTCAAGAAAGAAAACTGAAGGCTTCGTTTGCCAAGCTTGAGAGAAGAGTTAGGCTTCCCAGCTCTTCCCAGCTCTTGTTTCTGCGTGTCACAGGAAGGCTCACCAAGACTCTTCAGGGGGAGACAGGAGGCGGAGACGAGGAAACGGTGATGGCAGAGGAGGAATTTAGCTCCACGATCGGTGAACTAAAAAGACAACAAAGTCCAAAGGAATGAGAAATTCCTCAGGGAAAGAAGCATGATATTTATGGTTTTATGTTAAAAAATCACACTTTTTCCATCCAAGCAGAGCTAATTAATTTGCTAACTGTAATTTGGATGATATCGTACTATTTTCGCTTGAGAAGTTAGGGTCTGAGGGAACATACAGATCACCTTCTTGGCCAGGAGAAGGACGCAGGTGTGGGCAGTAAAGCTGCCTCTTCCCTTTCCTTCCCCTGCTTCACAGTGGTTCCCTGGTTTGTCAGATGTGGGCATAGACTGTAGTTCCTTCACCTCAGTGGAAGTTCATTTCCATAGCTCTCCAACGACCCTCTGCAATGCCCACATTCTTTGTGAAGTTTTTATTCAGCTACTGTATCCTATGTTTTCTTCACATTAACAAATTTATGAGAATTTAACATTTATACTTCAGATTTAGTGTTCTTAATTAACGATAGGATTTTGTGTGTGTGTGTGTGTGTGTGTGTAGCTGGTTTTGCATTGTTTTGATGCAAACAATGCAAATAGTAGTGATGCGTTGTTTTGATGCAAACAATGCAAATAGTAGTGATGCGTCACTACTATTGGGACTACACCATTTTCTTAAAAGAATTTTTGTTTACTTATATATTTATTCTTACAGCAAATATTTTTTGTATGCTTATTGCCTTCAGTGGATTTTGCATGTTTGCCTGCCCCTGGACAAGGAGGACATAATATTAATACATTTGTTTTTAACACTTTTCATTTGTTGACATGGTTTTAAAAGGAATACTTTTTGGTTACTTTTTGAAAGCAGTGATACTACATTCTGAATTTTCTAGATTCATGATAGAGAAACAAATTGAAAATGTTCCTGAGGACATTCTAAATCCACATAATGCATAGTCAGAAACTAATGTTGTTAGACTAAAAATAAATAGTATGTTTATGGCAAGCATGAATCCTTTTACACAGCCATTAGTATTCCCTCTGATCTATTATGTAATGTTCTATATGTTTTGTGGATGAAGACACCTTATGCAGCATAATAAAAACAAGTAGTGCGCTATAGAGTAGGCTGCGTGCCAGGTATTATTCTAAGTGTTTTACACATACTGATTCTTTTAATCATCAGAACAACCCTGTGTGATAATTACTGCTAACATATTAGACCATTCACCATTATTTGCATACTATAGGTATATAGTATGCAACATAGCCCATAAACAACAAATATTTGTGGACTTCACAGCAAACTGATAGCAGGTTCTAAATGTCAGATAAAATGGCTGCTGATCTATCTGCCCATTGGATATGGAGTTCTGAAAAAAAGGCCTTATACATGCAGAGGGAGACCTCAGTTTCTCTAACCAGAGTGGAGGTGACTGACCAACCCATTTCTTTAATGTTTTCGTTTTGGAACATTAATATACCTTATCTGTATTCAGCTCTCCTTCCCTGGAGGAAGACAACACTAAAAGAATCAGGAGTAAACAATAACATGGAAGTATTTTCAGAGCTCAATATAAGATGTGGAGAGTAAGTCTCAGAAAGATTAAGAGCCCCGTTGGGCTCTGTAGTCAGAAGTATTTAGATCCACATCCCTCCCCTTCCCTACTCCGGTAACCCTGGGAAAGCTACTCTTTCACAGCCTCTATTTCTTCAGGTATAAAAGACACAGCGATGTTAAAACTTACTTCATGGCCTTAATGAAAGTACTAAACAGAGTAATGTACTTGAACCTGTCTAGTGCAGTGCTTTGTCTCATAGGTGGCAGACAAAAATGCCAATTTTCCTCTGTCCTCACTGTCTCTATTAGTGTCTGTGACTTAATCTGCTACCCTGGGAACAGAACCCTAACATGACGGCGACACTCACAGAACCAGACAGTCCCACTCACACACCTTCCCAAAACACATAGCTGTTTCCTAAAAGGTTCATTGACTCTTTCCATTGTTAAAATTTTGCAGTCATCATATCTCAGGTTAACTTCATCAGACTCTTTAATGGTCATTTAAATGGAAATTTCTCTTGTCAATATGGTTTATTTGATATCAGTGAGTACTAATACTAGCGAGCAGGCTACCTTGCTTGTCAAATATTTGCCTTCAGAGTTGGCCAGCGATTGTAATTGCTCTACCTTTAAAGTACATGTAGTTACACTTCTAGTAGGTGGCATTTGAAATTTCTAGCAATGTTTATGTGCCGTCATATAATTAGCAGTCTGTTGTAAGTCATCTGGCCAGTGGCGATTTGCCAGAAGGAGTGATAGCCGAGATTGCGCATTGCAGACTTTAATATTGTGACATGAAAGATAACATCCTCTGTCCTGGTTGGTGTGAATCTCTTTTGACCTTAGATGATTTTTAAAAAGTTAATTCTGTGGACTCTGATTCATGTGTGACAGCAAAATAATACAGTATCTATGTTGTGCTAGTAATAAATCTCTATTAAGAATTCATATAGGAATTCATTTTGTAATACATGTTTTCAATAAAAATCTTGATGTAGCAAGAGTGGTGAGTAGAAGATCTGTATCACATCCAAGGACGGAAGAGAGTATAAGTTGTTAGACATTTATAATGATATAATATGTAGACATTGGGAAGTAATTGGTAATACAACAATTATTTTAATCATACAATGACCATATTATAGGGAAAAGAGAGAGGAAGATGATTTAAAATTCTTTGTTGTTAAAAAAGAAATGAAGGAGAGGGAAGAGAAAAGTAAGCAGTAAAGCAGATTTGAGGATTATTTAATAATTTCCTTATGAAAAAGTAACATTAACACAATCAACAGCAATTACAAGAACAATAAAAAGTCTATACATGCTCACAATGTTTCAGTGCACTTTTGAACAAAGTGTTTAAATACATATAGAAGTGTAAGATATAAAAACAAGAGAGGGAATAAGTAAATCAATTATTTAAAATTTTAAAATTTGGCTTTTACCTTCAGAGGATTAATATTAAATAATAAAATGCTTTTATATTTGCAGAATTCACTTACTTTTGGTTGATAGTAAGATGTTAGAATTATTTTTATTAATTTTAAAATAAAAATAATCATTAAAATATGGTAAGTATAATAAAATATTGGCGGCAGAAGGTGTGTCTTAATTTAATTTGTATCCCTTTTGTTTCCTTCTGGTGCAGAGCTTTGTATTTAGTGTTAGGTGAACTATTAATATTTGTGTTAAACTGAAAAAATATAATAACTGAAAAGGGAAAAGTGTAATTTTCACTTACAAGCGGCAGATAAAACGTGGAGACATTATCGTTTTGTCTTTTTAATTTTTTTTTAATAACCATGACTTTGCCTCTGCTTTGTGGTGAAGTAGGAAACAAAACTGTTTCCCGAGTTGGGGTGGAGGGAAGGAGGAAGGTGTAGGAGAGGCAAGTGGAGGTTGGAAATTATTTGTAAATGCCTTTCTCCAAAGTGCCACCTCTTCAAATTGTCGGCATTTCCCCTTTTTTCTCTTTTCTATTCTGTTCTTTTTTCTTTCCTTTCCGTTTTTATCTTTTCTCTTCTTTTCTATTCTTAGCCAGATATTCTGCCTCAGGCATGTATAGGAGTTAATAAACACTGGGGTTGTTGGTTATTAATGTTATTATGTTGGTTATTAATGTTCAGTGTGATGTGAGGTAACCCTTATTTTCTAGAAGCTACATAGACTGCACTGGAAAATGGATGCCTGATCAGGGAAAAGGGGGAAGAGGTCTTAGGAGGTGTGTGAGAGGTGTTAAGAATGTAATAGTTTAGAGAGAGAATCAAGCTAAGGGCATTAAATGTTCATTGAGTAACCAAATGAAACAATGTATAGACAATTATCATGCCTATAGGAGCAAAACTTGCAGAGGGCGAGACTCAAGATTTAATATTTAGAGCAATTGAGGGAACAATCAATTAATATTTATTGATTCATCTTATTAAATTTACTAAGTGAAGTTGATCAAAGTCCATTTAGACAATGTTCTTTCATTAGTCATTTCTATATGAATGATGTCAGTGAATACTGTTCCAGTTTTGTAATGATATGAGGGCATACTTTTCATTTTTAAATATAAATTATATTATTTAATATTTATAAAGACATTGCCAAGAACTATCAACATTAGCTATTTCAATAATTACCATTTTGGAATTTGAAGAAAGTGATAGAGCAATCACCAAATCAATGACTCTTGCTTTTTTAAAAATTGAAAATACAAGTCAGTTTTTTTTTAATGGAAATTTTCCCCTAGTTATAGAATGTATATAGTTTATTTTTTGATCACAGATATGAACCTAGTATATAAACGGAAATGAACTTATGAATCGTATGTGAAAATTAATTCTTTCATTATGTATCAAGTGCTTAATACGTATGAGGTTCTCTTGCCGAATCCAGAGATGATTAATGGACCCATCCGTTGACTTCACAGTTTTAGAGCTTCAGGCAGATGTGTGGCCTGTACGGTTAGTGCAGGTTTCTAAATTGTAACTAGAAGAACAAACTCTATAGGGAGTTGGCGAGATTGAGTCATACTGAGTAGGCCACTTTGGATACAAATCTTGAAGGATAGAATGACTTTACTTTTGGTTTTACCTGGCGTGAGTATGATATAACTGTAACACACCTGCTTCTGTTACTCTGGAAATGATGTCCAGTTATAATAAATCGGAGGTGGGAGGGGCAAAGGGAGTGTACAGAGAGAGAGAGACTTAATTACTGTAAATTTTCTAGGGTGTGCTCTTAGCCATGTCCCCACAGGGAAAGCTGGAATTGATTTCTCCTTTGCTAAGGCAGGATCCTAAAAAAGAGGTCTTTCCCCTTCTCCCTCTTCCCTTCATATATTCACACATTTCAGAGACTAACTCATCATTTGTTAAAAATCCTGGAATAGTATGAGTGTGGGTAGGGGATGGAGTGAGCTCTTATTTAAGTCATAACATCAGCATCTGTCAAAATTCATTAACTTGGATAATCTGCAAACAAGAAATTTAAAATCTACAGAGAAAATCAGATTTGTTTAATAAATATTATTGAACAAATGCATGAATGTATTGGGACATTGGGATTCTTTACTGGTATAAGTAATGGGAAACTTTGAGAGAAAACTCTTTTTGAATGATTGGATAAGGTGATGTGCCAGAAGTCAGAGGACATAATGGCCAAAAAGGAGAGAAGGTACAGAAAAGAGATGTAAAAGTGCTAGACAGATACTGTATGATTGCTTCCGGTTCAATTACTGGTAGTAATTCCCGTGTCTGAAAACCTAAGCTTGGAGTTACACTTAGAATGCTGCTTTAGGTTTCTGAGATGCAGATATTTATGTGAATATGATTCAGGGTATTAGATCTTTTGAAATGCAGGTATCACTATGTATGGCATGTATATACTACTAATGCATATAAGAGAGTCCCCTTCTTTTTTTAAAAAACTTTTTTGGAAATTAAAGTCAGCAAATAGTCACCTTTCTACATCTGGGTCTTATTAGTATTTACATTAATGAGAAAGGTTTGGCATTTTTTCCTGGTATTTTTATATATAATTTTATAACTAATAGTTGTACATATGTCTTCTAAACATGGATGAACTAGAGATAGAGATAATTGTTTAGAAATAATAGACTAGATAGATTATTAGACATTGTAAATATATTTCTTCAAATTTCCTTTCAGTGTGGTATAAAAAATGTAGACCCTAGGGACAGGGTTGCGTTTGAATCTTGTCTGAGTTTGAAGGCTGGCTCTGCCTTTTATGTGCAGGTGACTTTGGGGAAGTTAATTATCTTCTTTGTGCTTTAGTCTCGTCCTGTGTCAGTGGTAATAATGATAACAGCGTTTTTCTTTTGAGTCAGGGTCAACTTCATGGGCACACAGCCAGTGGTGTTGCACACGAGCTGACGCTCACCGTGGTGTTTGATGTGGTCACCATCTTCACATTCTAACAGTTTTGACTTTGAATGTGAGTTATGTAATGGCATCAGACAGGGCAGGGAGGTGTGCACTGGAGCCACAGGGCCTTGGCTCACAGGTGGCCCAGCCCAGTCCTGCCTCGCCCTGCTCTGGAAGATCCTGGCTGCTCTTTCTCCTGCCTTCTCCGCCTCCCAGCAGGCCTGGGTGTGGGGGCTGCGAGACAGGTGTGCCAGTGCAGCTTGTGCTGAATGCCGGGGACAGGAGAGGGGCCCAGCACATGTGAAGACCTGCCTTTGCCCTGCAGATACCTTGCTGTAGGTTGAGAGAGAGACACGGAAAAAAGGAAGATGCTTTTTCTCCTGCATTTTTAATAAGGGACCCTGCATTTTTGTTTTGCATTGAGCCCTGCGAATTATGTAGCCAGTCCTGGATAGAGTGTCTTAAGATACTATAGAAATGAATATTTTAGTTTAGATTTTTGTTAAATTTGATGAAATTGAAACATGTTTTATGTATCTTAGATAGGCTGTTACCCTGGAAGGTGCTTGGTATATGTATTGCAAATTTGGAGAGAATTCAAGAAAGAAGGTGATTCTTGGTTTTAATAATAGCATTGTCTTTCTTTAAACTTTGATTAACACCCTGAACTTGACTAGCTATACAAAGAGCAGGTGGTGGAATGGTGCCAAGCTGACATTCACCATCTGGTTTCTCACATGTATAATTTGTAAGATGTACACTAAGGAATAATATCGTAAGGGTCTTTTATTTTATGGTTGTTGGTCAGGGAAGCTGTGCCATTTGGGACTGTTGTATTTCAACATTACTAACTTTATTAAATAAACAAAATAGCAAACACACTTTTCATGAGCAATCTCAGTGGGTGATTTTGTCTATTACTTGGGTGTAAGAAATGTTGTTTTTGGTCAAAACTTGATCAATGTCAAGGAATCTTGGAAAAGTATATTGACAATTGGGTTTGACCAGATATCTTACCAATTGAAAAGTATCTTTGCCCTCAGCTACTAACAAGTGTGTTTTTCCTCTCAGGCTTAATGTAAGCTGGGATAGAAGGAAAGGTGGGTTTTGGTCAAACAACACTTAATTTTTACCCATGATATGCAATGGGGCAGTAGAGGTTTCTGAGTAAAATTTGTCTCAGACTTGATCGGGACCAAGATTTTATATGGACCCAAATGGGGTCCACATATGGTCTTCAGAGGGTTCAGGGATTCTAAAATTCCATGTGACACTTTTTCTTTTTGTATAATGTGGGAAGAGGGATTTTCCACCAGACCCTTCCTTTATCTGTTTCATGGTGGTAAATCTTAGTTCTTATTGTTGAGTTATTTCCAATTGAGGGGGGGAATCACGTATAAATCAGTAAAAAAGGTAAGATATAATATTATTTTAATTGAGTGGATTTTTATAGTCTTTTAGTAATTCTCTGCTGTATTTCCAACCCTACCAAAGACTGTATTAAGTCATACATACAAACCAAGAAATAATTCATGTTTATGTTGGTTCTTTTGAGACTTAAGTGGAAAAATAGGAATAGTTTAAAATGGCAGTGTGCTGGTGGTGTGGGGACAGGCTGGCATTTTTGTTAAGGATGCGGACTCTGGAATCCAGTTGGGGTTTGGGTCCGGATTCTGCTGCATGTACTGATTGTCATTGTGCATTTTGGCAGGCTCTTCAAGCCTCACTTTCCTTATATAGATGTTGGGGATAATAGTATTTTGTCCTTAGAACTGATTTTTTCTTAGAACCCTAGTTGTAGTAATAAGAAGTGGGGACTATGGGTACGCCCCTTTGCGGCAAGTTGAGACCTTCCCCAGAGAAGCCCCTCGTTTGCAGGATAATCTGTCCTAGTCGTGAGTTTCTGAAGGAACACCTGATTAAACCTTTGATCCAGAAGCAGGTAGGGTATTGGTTTATGGTTATCCTGTGATTCTCATTACCTCGACATTGTCCTTGGTATTTACATGTGTTCTTGCTTAAAGGTGGAGATAGAGACCCTATTTCACTGTTTGCTTTTGGGATTGGCAAAAGTTTCTTCCAGCTGGCTAAATTCAATGCACACTTCATCTCTGAACCTCTCGGGAAAGGAAAGAAAGAGGGTGTTAGAATGTACTTTTATTGCAGCGGCAATTCATTATTGTACGCATTTTGTTCATCTGGGATTGGCATGTTGCTTTTAAGATCTATAATCTTTGTGTTTTCTGTTATTTAGTAAAAGCATTAGAGAATCCCCATGGTTAACAATTATAGGACATTTACCAAATGGTCTTTGATTCTAAAGGTAGAAATATCATTGTATTTTATTACAAAGAACGAGAAATTGTTGGATCCAACTTAATTTTTGTACTGTGGAATTTATGTAGATGTTTCCATTTATTTTTAGCAAGTGAGAATGGTGTGTGTCAGTTATATTTTGACACAGAAAAATCCCGGGTTGGGTTTTGTGATTAGCAAAACATAAACAAAAATGTTTAAGGCCTTTCATTTACATGCACAATATAAATGGAAGAAATTTGGTTTTGGGAGAAAACAAGAAAAATATAAATATATTCATTTTTTCTAATAAATGAAAATTTAAAGGAACTTTCTCTAGTTCTCCCCTGTCATTTTCTTTTCACCATTGTACATTTATTTCCATATAGACATAATTTTACAACACTTTGAGAGCTAAGAAAATCATTGCTAGTTCTTCTTAAGTTAGTATTAATGTATAATAAATTAAAAATATATGAAATTTTGGGTGGGTTCAGTGTAAGTATAATTTCTTTAAAAAAATTTAATGCATCCTTTTCTTATAGGCTTAAACATACTTTATTTAAGTGAAAGAACAACTTGTTTTGTTTTTTTTCTTTCTTAATCATCACACCAGACTAATTGTTCAGGAGAATGGCTACTTGGTAATCACAGTGGAGACATTTTATCTTTAAAAAGTTTTATTTCCTTTTAATATGAAGATTAGGAATCCATTGTATTTACAAAGAGGAGTACACTTACTCATTAACCCTATTAAAAATTTTACAGTTGGAAAAAAAAAATTAACGTCACAGGGGAGAACTAAAGCTGAGACTAACGGATAGAATGGAAAAGCTTCGTTAAAGTCACTTTGGATTAACTAATTATGTTAATTTAATATTTAAGTGATAAAAGTAACAGTTTTGAATTTATGAGATTCATGTAATTGGAATGAGTTTCAGAAGGATATGGGAAAAATAATGTATTTTCAATCATCAGCTGCCAGCAAGTCAGTGAGTTAAGCAGAATGTCATCTTGGTGAGTTACAGAGAAGGAGGGTGGAAACCTGGATTGTATGTAGCTATTTCTTTGATAAACTGTTGCATCATCTTTCCTCCTTTTATGTACCATGAAAATACTCTATTAAATTACTCATCACAGCAACAGATGAAATACTCATTAATATTCCCTTTACAGATGCAGAAAGTAATGCCATGAAAGATACAGCCACATGTATAATACAACACAGCAACAAGTAGGGTTTGGATTAGCGTTGGGGTCTTTTAGACCCTAAATCCTAGGCTTTCTCATGACACCACGCTCTGTGACCTTGACGAAGAAGCTTAACTTAGAGGACAATTTCTTAATACATAAAGAGAAGGCTTAGATTAATTAATATCATCAATCTCATTGGCTCTCAAATTCTGATAACTCTTTTTTTCTCCTTGTTTTTAAAACTAAACCACAAAGTGCTCCAGAGGTTACATATTAAATAACATAGTCAATAACTATTATGTTGATACCTTGTAAAGCATTTCATAATTGCAGTCTGTAGTCATCCAAAATCTAATGTTAAAAGGCTATTCAGTTGTACTTTAGCACTGGGAAAGTTAGAGCAGCAGTACTTTGTTATATATATATATATATATATATATAAAATGAAAAATTAACTAGAAAATTAGTTTGCTCATATTTTGTATTATGTTGCAAATGTATTGAGGTAATACTCTTCAATGTATGAAATAATATAAAATTAGTTAGTAAACTTTGCTTTTAGGTAGTTTAAGTTTGTCATATTAAAACATGATTAATATAGCAGAGAACTGCACCGAGACAGTTGATAATATAATGTTGTCACCTTCTGTCCCACATTAAAAATAAAGCAAATAAATGTAAATATTGTAAAGATCTATCTGTATAAGATGAAATTGAAAGCTAATGTCTGCTGCAAGTTCTTATGTTCTTAAAACCCAATTAGTTTTGATAACTGAAGTGGCTTTGTCAAGAAATAGGAATGTTAATATTTTGCTCTCTCACAAAATAATATCTCCTTACCTTTTCTACATATTCTTTTTTTCTATGTTTAACTTTGGTATTTCAATGAGAAATGAATGTACTGGTAAAAAGGAACACTCACTTTTCCTCTTGTAATGGGTGAGCTTCTGGCAATTTTGTTCCAGGAGAATTTGTTGTACTTTTTAGTGACTGCTTTAATATAAAGATAAATGATAGCAAAGGAACTATTTAAAAATACTTTATATTACATGACATAAAAAATATAAAGCTAAGTTTGTCTTATTTTTGCTAATAGTATATGAAAGTTATACCAAAGGTGGACAAAATGTGTGTAGAAGAGGAAATTGAAATCATCTGTGTAGTGATACTCACATTTTAAGTAAATATTAATATTAAGAAAAACTTCTAAAGCAATAATTTGTTTTTTCCTATTAAGTGTTGTTTAATACTTAAGATTGACTGATGCCTTCCAGAGATTTTAACTCAGATTTGAATTTCAAAGAGTAGCTACTAATGAGGGACAGACAAAAGAAGTTAAATAGAAATTTCAGTAATTAGAAGTATGACACTGGACATCCAGGTCAGTAGTACCTTCGGGAAAAAGGACAGATCAGTATTTTGAAATGCAAAAAGGTCATACAACACGTATCTTTGTTCAGTCAACAACATTGAGATGATCTTTTATGCCTATCAGTTAGTGTAAGTGGTAAAGAAAAAACTCCATCTCCAGGGCATTTAGATGTATGGTGGAATTTGATATGATGTTTACTATTTAGTAAAAGTAGTAAATATATACATTTAAACATTTGAGAGATGAGAATTTATCTTATATTTTGAGATGTAGCTGACTTTCTCTGAAGAATAGTGGTTTCCTTTTAATTCAGTAGTTGCCATTTATTCCATAGCAATTATGTTTTGCATGCCTTAAAAGTATCATCTCTAATGCTAACAAGAAAAGAAGAAATTCTAATCTAGGAATTGGACGCATTTAGGTCTGTCTGGCTTCCAAGCCCAAGTTATTTTCAAGTTATACTGCCCTCATATGACTTTTTCCACATTCTAAATTATAAGGGTCATAGGATGTTAGAGATAGAAGAAACCTTATTGATCATTTAGTAAAAATGTTTAGTTTTACATTTTTGGGAGGTCCAAACGAAGTTTATAGACTTGCTGACAATAAACACATAATGCACAGACTAGAAATTTAGTCTTCTAATTCCTACTATTCACTGTTTCCAAGCTCCTTTCCAATACCATTCAGGAGCAATAAATTAAACACCTGCTCTCTTGGGACATTGTTTATGTTATTCAATTATTTATATATATGTGTGTATATGTATATGTAATATATATAAATATTTTTTCACTGTCATTTTATTGTGAACTTGTATAGACAAGGAAGGATTTGTTGTCCCTCAAGCAGTGTGTATATAGTAACACTCAATAGATATTGATTAGTGAACCACTCCTGTTTTGTTTCTATGTTAGTTCAATATTGCTGTTTTGCTCTTTCAGCCCTCCAGCAACTTTTTGGCATTAAATTTCTTCTGCAAAAATACCTACTGTGGTATCTAGTTTCCTGACTGTATCCTAATATACAAAATAAACCACAAACTAAATGAAAAATATTAAATGTGTACGGGGAAAACATTAAACTGGATCATTTAAATTTTGTAAATTTTTTGCTCATAATAATTACAGGAATGATGTTCATACTGTGCTTTGTACAAAAGGCAGAATGTTCCAGTATGACACATGGAAAGGGCTGGTGATGAAAGATCTTCAGTGATGGCAAGAAGGAAAACATATATTAAGACGGCAATACATCTTTTCCATCATATAAGGAGGACATTCCCACATCTTGCTTCTACTAGGCTTTAAACAATTTTAATATCCAATAAATACTATGTAATTTGGCTTTATGATAAGGGAGTATTCTGTTCTGTTAGTGTGTGTGTGTGTGATTTGCATTTGAATGCAAACTGATTCTATTTGCTGTAAAGGAAGCACATGTGTTGCATTTATTGTGTCTACTTTGTTTTTCTCATAAGGTTGGTGATTTTTTTCTCCTTATATTATTTTGTGGGGTAACCAGAAGATCAAGGTGAAGGTAACAGGAGAAGGCTGTAAATTCAAGGTTAAGCCAACTGGCTCAGAAAGAGTAACAAAGCCCTCGTTTAACTCTATATGTGTATTTAACTCTGCGTATAGCAGGAGGCCTCAATATGGCCATATATATATGTGTTTGTGTGTGTGTATTATATCATATATATGTATGTAGACACATCTATGTGTGTATGTGTGTACGTTTATGTGTGTGTATATATGCAAATGTGTTTATAGTGATTTAACTTGCACTTGTTTTATACTCAGAGCAATATATCAAGGTTATTTCTTATTTCTATAAAGGAAATCAGACTAAAAAAATATATTAACTCTAACCTAAATAACTTCTAATTTTTTAGTAATTGGTTAAGATTTGATTATCTTTTCATTTATTTATTTTTAGAGACAGGGCCTTTCACTGTCCTCCAGACTGGAGTGCCATGGTGCGATCATGGCTCACTGCAACCTAAAACTCCTGGGCTCAAACAATCCTCCTGCCTCAGCTTCCCCAGTAGCTGGGACTACAGGCGTGTGCCACCACACCTGGCTAATTTTTGAATTTTTGTTTTTGAGACAGGTTCTTGCTGCGTTGCTCAGGCTGGTCTTGAACTCCTTGCTTTAAGCAATCCTCCTCCCTCGGCCACCCAAAGTGCAGAGATTACAAGTGTGAGCCACAGTGCCTGGCCCTTAATTGTCTTTTGATAGAAAATAGTTGTCTTGCTTCTTCTCTTTGAAAACCTTTTAGTGGTCTTGGATATATACTTTGCTCTCCTGTGCAAAAGGGGCCTAAAGCTTTGTTTTCACCTTACTCTGGACTGCCATAGCTCATCATGTGACTTCACTGGTTGAAGATGATCCCAGTAAATAAGTAGCATATCCATGCCAGTACTGTACTCTGGTCTGTGGATTGTGGTTGCTGTCCCACTCTCACTGGTATTTCTTTGTGTCAGGTAATCGGTTATATGTGATCAGCACAAACTTGTTTAGTCCCTCTAATATGCGCATTTTGCTGGAAGTGATGAAAGCACTGATACAAGACATAGACACTTTCTGTAAG